>JAHRBU010000054.1:0-128070 GCA_019677095.1 Aureobasidium sp. SLJ-2021a | reverse complement strand
TAACTACTACGCTAACCTAACGCTATAGCAAAAGTTTTAAACTTAACGTTAAATATATATGCTCGTAAGGTGTTTTTAGGGTTTCTAGTAATAGACGTAGTGTTTTCGTAATAGGACGTAACGGTTTTGTAATAGAACCTAATAGGGACGTATTTTAACGTAATAAGAGAGGTTCGTAGGGGGTAGACGTAATAAGGACGTAATAGGATATGTTTAGACGTAATCCGACATAGTAGCGATGTATTTAGACGTGTTCTAATATGTCTAGGTATAACGAGGACGTACTAGTGCTAGCATAGTAGGAGGTCGAGATTTTAGGGGGTACTAGTTATAGAATTCTTTTATAAGGTCGGCTAAGTAGGTAAGATTCTTAGGGGGTTCGAAGGTAGGTTAGGTATAGCCGACCTATTTAACCTTAAACATAAACTTTAGGGAGCGGCTTCGGTAGTCTAGGGAGACGTCTAAGATTTCTTCGACTAGGTATTTGACTTCTTTATCGACGACGATAAGGTCTAGCGAAGGGGAGATTTATCTAGGGAGTAGGTCCTTAGCGGTAGGTCGTAGTAAGCTAGCGTAGAAGGTAGGGTGTACTTTTATAGTAGGCGGAAGGTTAAGAGTAATAACTAGGGGGTTATTTTTATACACTTTAGATACTATAAAAGGACCTTCGGCTATATAATCTAGCTTTCTAGTAGGTTAGGTACGGCGGAGGTTCTTAGCGTTTAGCTAGACCTAGTCTCCTACCTTATAGGTATAGGCCGGTCTATAGTTCTAGTTCTCCTAAGCTTCGCTTAGGGCCTAAGTAAGGGTTATCTCTTCGGATAGTTTAGCAACTACTTTATCTATAGTCTTAGTAAGTAGGACGGCTTATTATTAGTCGAAGTAGGCATAGGTCGTTATTAGGGTCTTAGAGGGTAGTAGGGGTTTATAGCCGATTCGAGGGTATTATCTAGAGTTTATAAAGAAGGGAGATATTATAGTACTAGCCGAGGTAGTATTGTTTACGGCGAACTCTACTAGTAGTAAGAGTTTAGCCTAATTATTAGCGTAATAGTTAACGTATCCTCGTAGGTAGCGGTTTATAACTCTATTAGCGTTCTTAGTTTAGCTATTAGTTTTAGGGTGCTAGGCTATCGAATACGTAGCTTAAATGCGTAGCGAGTTATAAAGTATTTTCTAGAACGTAAAGGTAAATTACGTTCCCCTATCGGATACTATTCGTTCTAGTAGGCCGTAGTAGCGGTAGACTAAGCGTATAAAAACCTCTACGGCTTTTATAGGTTCTATAGTAACTATAGGTTTAAGGTGTCGTAACTTAGTTAACTAGTTAATAAAGATAAGGATATGTTTATAACGAATGCTAAGGTGTTTACTTAGGTTCGTAGGTATAACGTAATCTATAGAGACGTCTATCTAGCGCTAGGTAGGCACCGGTAGAGATCTAAGCTATCCTTAATAGCCTTATTAGGAATGTTTACTCTTAGTATAGATATAGCAGTTACGGACGTATCGAGCTACGTCTTAGCTTAGGGTCTTCTACTAGAAGGTGCGGGAGACTAGCTCGTTTGTCTTAGCTCTTCTAGGGTGGCCTATAGCTAGGCTATCGTAGGCTTCCTTTATAATTCTTATATAAAGGTGCTAGTAAAACGGGACATAGCGGCGGCGCTAGAAGGTAAGGTTTCTATATTCCTCGCGGTAGTCGGCTAGCTAAATAAGTTTTAAATAGCGGTGTCTCTATTATAGCATTCGTAGGACCTAAGGTTTAAAGTTATCTTTTTCCTTAGCTTCTTTCTAGAGTGTTATAGTATCTATATCTTCGGTACGGCTCTCGGCCTAGTCTAGGGGGATCTTAGGGTCTAGTTATATATTTCGTAGGACTTAAGGTATTAGGCATATAAGTTTAGGTCTTATTATTACATTTTATAAATAAATAACTAGCGTTATCGGCAGTACTCCTAGCTCGGTAGCTACCTTAGATACGAAGTTTTCTAGCTTAAGGACTATCTAGTGTCGATGTTATAAACGCTTATCCCCCCCTTCCTATAGTAGGTCTCCTAACCTTCTAGTAAGGGCGTCGGGTTTTACGCCTTACTTTCTAGGGCGGTAGGTAATCTTAAAATCGAAATAGGATAGAAATTCACTTTACCGGGCTTGTCTTTATAAGAGCTGTTTTATCGTTATAAAGTATTCTAGGTTCTTATAATCTATAATTACTTACGTAGGAAAGGCGGCGCCTTCTAGTTCTAGTCTCTAGGTTTCGAAAGCTCGTACGATTGCTATAAGTTCTTTATCGTAGATCTTATAGTTACACTCGGTAGGGCTATGCTTCTTTAAGAAAAAGGCAATAGGACGGAGTACCCCTTCGTTATTATATTAAGAGAGGATTCCTCTAGAAATAAAGTTAGACGCGTCTATCTCTATAATTGTTTCGCGGTCTAGGTCGAAATGTCGTAGGATTATATTAGATATAAACGCCTTCTTTAGCGTTTCTACGGCTTATCGGGCCTTACTATCTATCTTAAACTCTACTCCTTTCTTCGTAAGAGCGGTAAGCGAAGAGGTAATAAAGGAGAAGCCGTAGATAAAGCGCTAGTAGAAGTTAGTAAATCCTAGAAGGCTTTATACATCTTTTACATTCTTAAGTTTAGGCCATTCTAGGATCGTTTATACTTTCTTCGGATCTATACGAGTTCCCTCTATAGTAACGATAAGTCCTAAGTATTCGACTCTCTTAACGTCGAATTCGTACTTAGTAATGTCTACCTAGAGGCTAGCTTAGCGTAGTTTCTTAAGGACTAGTTTTATATAGTGTTCGTAGTCTTCCTCCTTTTTACTATAGATTAGGATGTCGTCTAAGTACGTAGTATAGAAGACGTTAAGGTATTCTCGAAGGGTATCGTTAATAAAGTTCTAGAAGGAAGCTAGGCTATTATATAGTCTAAATAGTATAACTAGGTATTCGAAGAGTCTATATCGGGTACGGAATACTATCTTCTACTTATCGCCTTCCTTAATCCGTAGGCGATTAAAGGCAGAGATAATGTCTAGTTTTATATAGCGTTTCGCTTTCGATAGGCGGGCGAGGGTTTCTATAATTAGGGGTAGGGGATACCGGTTCTTAACGGTAATTGCATTTAATCCCCGATAGTTAATATAGAAACGAAGGCCCCCCCCTAGTTTCTTAATAAAGAGTATAGGGGAGGTAGTAGAGGAACGGCTAGTACGGATAAAACCGCTATCTAGTTATAATTTAAGTTCTCTTAGTAGTTCTTCGCTCTTATCGCGAGATATAGAGTATAAGGGGCTATAAGGGGGTTCCTTTCTAGGAACTAGGTCGATAGCGTAGTTATAGGATCGGTATAGGGGTAAGGTCTTTACGTCTTTTCGGCTAAAGATATTAAGGTATTCGTAGTACTAGTTTAGTAGAATAAGAGTAGGGTTAACGTCCTTACTCTTCTAGTAGGCTTCTAGGTCCGTTTGTATATTATCTAGGCGTAGGTTTAGGGTTAGGTTTATAGGTTCGGCTAGCTTCTCTTCTATTCTCTAGAGGGAAAGTTCTCTATCGCTAGTCTCTATACCTTAAGCGGTAGTACGCTTAAGATCTCGTAAGGAATAAGAAAAGATCTAGTAGTCTCTCCTTTTCGTAAACTTCCTAAAGGCATAGGCGCTAATCTAAGCGTACTAGATCGGGTCGGATCGAAGGTAAGGCGTAGTAGGGATAGTAAGTGTTTCTAGTACTACTTCTAGGGGCGGGTTCTTTAAGGGGATAGTCGATGTTTCTAGCATTACTTCTAGGGTTATAGATTTCTTAATAGTTTCTTTAGAACGTAGACGAAGGGTCGTAGGGTCCGTTTAGTAATACTTATTATAATACGTAGAGTTAAAGGTAATAGTTCCGGCCTTAGGACGAATAACGGCATTATATAGAGCAAACTAAGGGTAGCTAAGTAGGATCGAAGTATAGGTAAGGTATGTTATAAGGAGGTATATAGCTTCTAGATGCATCCTAGTCTAGACTTTAAGTTTAACTACGTACGTAATCTAGCTAGTTCTAGAAAGGTAGCTATCGGCGACCTCTAGGCTAAGGGGGTATCGTAGTTTCTAGATAGGTAACTAGTGTTTCTAGACAAAGGTGCTATTAATTAGGGCGAATATATCGTACCTAGTATTAAGTAGAAGGGTAGAATCTAAAATTCGATCGTTCTATTAAATTTAGTAGGGTAGCGTAGAATAGCGTTTCTTAATAATCGACGATTATTCGAAGTCGAGGATAGAGGTAATAAGGGAGTACGCGGAACGAAGTCTATAAGTAGAGATTGTAATAGGTCCCTAGTCGCGAATTAGTCTAGGGACTAGGCGTTTCCTAGGAGAAGGGCTCCTTTAGTAATGCTTTCGTTTTCGTAGGCTATAGTAGTAGCGAGGTGCATCTCCCGTACTCTTTAGGACTTATTTAGGCAATTTATAGATCTATAACCTAGTTCCTTATAGTAGAAGTATAGCTCGTACTTAAAACAGAATTTACGGATACTAGGTTTAGTTATCTTACGACCTTTTACGTTATTAATAGTAATAGGTTCGCCTATAGTTAGGCTAGAGTTGTTTAAAACCGTCGGAATAGCTACTACCTAGGTAGAGATAGGTATAGTATAAGGGATAAGGTTATAAGGAATCTAGTTACGAGGAGCTAGGGCCGAGGGTCGAGGAGTAAGGGCTTCGATAGTTATAAAGTATCGACGGCGGTTCTCGAGTTCTTATAGATACTTAGTATAGGCGTAGAAGTCCCTATTAGGAATGTCGCCTAAAACCATTATAAGTTATTACTTAAGTTCCTTAGATAAGGTAGCTTCGAGGATTATAGGTAGAGCGTTATTATGCATTCTAGATTTAAGGGCGAGGCGGTAGAATTTAGCAAAGAACTATCCGAACTCCTAGTTCTTTTAACGAAGGGCGAGAAGGTTATTCTAGGCATTACGGGCGCGGTTCTAGTCTCTAAAAGCTCTTTCGAGAACTTATAGTCCTTCTTTGTAATCCTTAAGGGTATAAATACCGTTACGGATATAAGGTTAAATATGCAAATAGGCGCGGCCCTTAAGACGACTCGATAGGTAGGTAAGATAGAACTAAGTAGTAGGGAAGCGATCGTAGTTAACGCTCATTTTTTCTCTAATCTTAGAGGTAAAGACGTCGAATTAGGAGCGATCTCCCTAAAACTTTTTAGGGTTAGGTATCTTTTTAGAACGGCTAATCGAAGACTTAGGAGCGGGAGAAGTAAGCGTAGGCGTTTAACCGTAAAGTACTATGTTATCCTTAACATTAGGAGTTATAGGATCCGAGGTAGTAGGGGTATTAACCGTAGGTAAGGTAGCTTTAATAGCTTCGGCTTCTAAACGGCGGGCCTAGGCTTCGTTCTTAAGAGCGTTTTCTATTCGAGTAATAGCGCGGACCTTATTTATAGAAGCGCGTTTAAGTTTTTCGCGAACCTTCTTAAGTTTAGAGGACTAGTATGCTTATATAGTCTAAATAGACTCTTTTTCGCGACAGGTCTAGTCGAGTTCCTAGCGGGTCTAGCTAAGTTCGTAGGTAAGAGAGGCGTTCTCCTAGTATAGCGATATATTTTTAGATTCCTAGGAGTCGGCGAAGTAATAGACATCGGTTAGGAACTTATACTATAGGTTAGGGTAGTCGTAGACGTATTAGATAAAAACCTCGAGGTTATCCGGGAGGATAAGAGGCGTCGAGCGCGAGGTTATTATAGGGTAGTTAGCGCGATAGGCGCGCTACGTAGGTATATAAGGTCTACGTAATGTTAAGGGGGCGAAGTCGGGAATAGGTAATAATACGTAGATATAGGTCTAAGCTATATAACGAGACGTAGATAAGGAGATAAAGAGGTAATAAGGTAGCGGTAGCGAAGGCTTATAACTAGCCTTAGCGGTTATTATATAATAGCCGGCTATAGCTAGCTAGCGGCCGGCCGAGGATAGGGTTACCCTAGCCGGCGGCCGGCTAAGGGTAGGGTTATAGGGGTCTTAGTGTTAAACCGTAATAGTACGTAAAGATTAAAGAGAGTGCTATAACTTATTTATAAAGACGCGATACGTCGTTATCGCGAATTTTAAGAAGCTAGAGGCTATATATAAGGGCCATTATAGAATTACCTAATACGCCTAGCGTTATCCTCGTACTAACCGAATCCGACCTAGGGGCGGCTACCCCCTAAGTGTCCTATTAGCTAGGACATTATTAGTTAAAGTATTAGTAAAATATACCTCTCTTTTAATATCTAGACGTCTCGCTAGTAAGTTAGCTTCTTTAGTATCTATACCTACTTCTATATACCTTCTAGCTACTAGAATATCCTACTTATATTACCCTAATAGTTTAGCTATTATATAGGCGTTACTCTTACTAGAACTCTCTATATAAAGCTTTCTAGTTATAGTATTATATCTAATCGGATTAGGTGGTTTATTACTAATAACGTATTAAATAATAATACCTACCTTAAGGCGTTAAGCGAGATGCTTAAATTTAAAGCGACTAAACGACGTCTTTAGTATATAGGCTATATCTTTAACCTTATTATATATAGCATCTTCTTTAGTATAGATAACGCTAACCTTAAACTAATTAGTAATACTATTTATAATAATAATATCCTTTCTCTCGAACTTACTAAATAGCGTTTAAAAGGCCTAATTAGAAAGCTATATAACATTATGCTATAGATCCGCCGCTTAGTATTAGACTAGGAGTGTCTTTAGGAGAAATAGAAAGAGCTAGGATTTAAGGATAAGAAGTAGCTAGTATAGGATAATTTAATACGCTAGAACTTAACTTACTATTTATTATAACGCGTAGTTAAGCTTTAATAGCCTATTAAGGCTATCCTTAACGAAGAAATGTCTATATAGTAATTAAACTATTAAAAAGCTACTAATAATAGCAAAGATCTACCTACTTAACCCTCTTACCTTATTAACTACCTATCTTAATATAACTAGTCTACTATTATAGATCTCCTCTTAGTTCTAAGACCTCTTAAATAAGCTACTAAGCTATTATAGGGCTATAGAGTTAGCGCTAGCTATAGATCTATCTAGTAGGTTATACCATTTATAGAAAAGTTACTTAGTTACTTTAAAGACATCTATAAGAAATTTAACCTTCCGTCTCTAGGCGACGACCTTTAGGTTACTCTTAAAGATACCTAGAATATCTAGAAATCTACTAGAAGAGTAAGCTTAAAGCGACGATAGGCCTATAGTAAGGTAGCACCTCTTCTAAAACCTATCTCTAGCGCTAGTAGCTCTTAAGAATACTAGCTACTCTATACTAATGTTAATGCTAGATAGGCTAAGCTAAATAAGTACTATACCTTAATAGATATATTATCCTCCTATATTACGGCCGTTATTCTATACCCTAGATATACTTAGAGGTAGCTTAAGAATAAGTGGGTATTAAAGCTAGCGTAGATTAGAGATACTAAGCGACGAGTCGAATACCTTTAGGTAGACTACTTAGGTCTTAACGTTAGCTTAAGGTTGCCGGTTACTACTACTACTACTCGCTAGCCGCCTCGTATAGTTAAAATAGACTATATATTCGACATTAGCGACGATAAGGGAGCTCTAGATGCCTCTAAAGACGAGTATCTTATATAGTGTTAATAGCCTTATAATCCACTTATTAATTAACCTCTAAGCTTTTAGATAATAGAGGTAATATAACGTTAATATCCTTATCTTTTACGTATAGCAATTAACCTATTTACTATACCTACTATATTAGATAAACTAGAGAGGACGTTTAGTAGTTATTCTCTAATAATTACCTCGTATAGGGGTAGCCTTAAGTCTAATGTTATTAAGTTTATATAATGCACGAAGAACTAGCTTAAGAATAGTGTTATTATACCTTATATCTTAATTAGAAAGAAGGATAACGACGACGACGACGACGTAACTTTTATTAATTAAATTATAAACTATTTAAACTATTCCTTTTTATTACCTCCTCCTTTTCTATTACCTCTACCTTTTATACTACCTCCTTCTATACTACTAGATTATCCCTAGTATACTATAAGGCACTAGGGGTACTATACTATACTATACTATACTATATACCCTAGTATAGTATAGTATAGAGGGTTACACTATACTATACTAACTACTAAGACTACTATTATAGTTAGATCGAGTCTATTACTTTATAGTTAATACTAGTAGCATAGAAACGAGGACTATAGAAGCTAACTAATCTCTATATTATATGCTCTATTCTATCTATACGTGTACTATTCTAAGTAGTTCTAATTATAAACTTACTATAGATATAGCCATTTTATACTACCTATTATTATTACCTAGAGCCTTCCGAGCCCTCCTCTAGAGCTTAATCTCTACGGCTTACCTATAACTTCTCCTAACTTTTACCCTTAGAGCCGTTCTAAATGCCCTAAGCACCTTCCTCGATAGCCTCGCCTCTAAACTTAATAAGTAAGCTAACGACTATTAGACCGATAACAGTATTAAGTAAAATAGCCTAGACGGTAGTATAAAAGCCCGTATCGCTTAGGTAGGGAGTAGAGTTATAGCTAATCTTAACGATAAGTAGACTAATTTCGCTACGCGTAACTATTATAAAGCCGAGTAGACCGGCGGATAGAAGTAATTATAATAGTAGTAGCTTTAATACGTAATCCTTCGAGTATACCGTAAGTTTATCCTATAATGGAACCTAGATACTAATAACTACCTAAAATTTAAATTAGCGGCTATAGATAAAGAGTAGCTTTATATAGACTTACCTTTATAAAAAGCATTAAAAGTGTGTAAACGGCTCTATGCTAGATAGCTTTGCCGGTCTAGAGGTTAATAAATAGGATAGTAAACCTAATGCTAGTAAAGAATAAGGGCTCTATAAGATACATTTATACGTCTAAAAAGTACTTTTTAAACGTATAAACAAAAGTAGGACTCTTATTATCGGTTTACTCGCTATATTCTCGCGAGTATACTACGAAAGGACCTTCTAGGTATTTAGAAGGCAAATACGTAAGAAAGGAGCTAGCTAAAAATGCCCTAAAGAGTATACTTATACCCGTAAAAGCGGCTATCGAGATAAAAGCGTAGAGAATTAGTACTATAAGAACGATATTAGATAAGTAATCGAAGCGCGTAAAGTAATGTTCGATATCTCGCTAGAAGAAGGGCGTAAAATAGTACTTATAGAGAAGAGGCGTTAACGCGGCTATAAAAATAGATGTAAGTATCGGTCTACCGATAAGCTATCCTAGTTTAACGCTTACGCCTCTAGATATAGATCCGAGATCGTATATAACACTTAATATAACTAGACTAGATATATTGTTAATAACTACTATACTAACTAAGATAGTGCCGACGCGAGTCTACGATAGATTAATGTCCTTACTCGCGCCGCCTATAACTACGAAAGTGGTTCTAAGGCTAGTAGTCGATAGAGTAGCACTAATAATAAATGTTTCGATAGCGTAATAGCTAAACCTAAGATAGAGAAGTAAGTACGATAACCTAATAGGAACGAGGACGCTAGTAGTTATAGTAAGTATACTTAGTAAGAAGTTTTGTTTAAGTAGATCTATACGCGAGGTAAAACTGTCTTCGAAGATAATAAGGATTAGGCCTATATATCTAATCGTAAGAAATGTCTCCTACTAGACTTTAAGGAGTATATCCGCTAGAGGTATGCCGTAGATGATTCTAATAATAATAGGTCCGATAATGCCGGCCCTAAAAACTATCGACGACAACCATTCTACGAGAGATAGGAAGAAGAAGGAGATTAGGACTAGGATTAGGACGACTGTTAAGTGGATTAGCGATTATGGCATGTGATTTTGCGAATGAGATACTTGCTAGAAGGCTCTTCGTAGGCGAGAAACGATCTAGCCATCTTATTTGAAGCGAGAGTCCCAAGATGTATGATCGTACAGCAAGTAGTGATTAGTAACATATAACGGAAACGGTGATAGATTATAAGTCCAAAAAATCACAGCGGAAAAATTGACCAAGAACGGCCAAGACTACCAAGGTGGAAACAGAGTGCCACACGGCGGAAGGGCGAAGTGGACCTAGCAGATGGAAGCAGTGACATCGCCGTGGGGACGAGAACACTTGGCACTAGACAGGCCTTTTGAGAGTATTAGTGTCGCTCATGTTTTGGTTTCATTGATTTTGATGCGCGAGAATATCTCGGCGTGTCTGGGGAGCGGAGAGGAAGAAGCGTCCAACCTCGGGCGATGGTCGGTCGATGCGGCCGCACCGCTGATGGAATACAGTACCCGAATGCATAATTTTGCGCTTCCTGCTGTGCAGTATCATTCGAACTCTGCCCCATGACTTCGTGCGGAGTGTTTTTGCCATGGAGTCCTCTATAAGGTAGCCTTATCGGCGCAGACAAGGACAGAGTTGGTAATACTCGAAGTCTATGAATCAATATCATAGGTAGCATTCGAAAGAAGAGTCTAAAATATAGGCTACATTTACGTAGCCATATAACTGTAGACGCTAAAAGGATCCGGACACAGTATCTCTGTAATACCCTATGCTCTATCTGTACAATTGATCTTTACCGATAACGTGCTTTCTAGACAATGTGGCCCTCAATTCTTCCCTGTTCTAGCACAGCGCATAGCAATCCGCTTTAATCATATCCGCATCCTTCTCTGGCACCATATAACCAGGATTTTCGGAGAATGCCTACAATAGTACGATCAAACAACTTTGCTGCGTTCCTTGATCGAAACCCACTTGTTATAGTCATGAAGTCAGGTATCAACATACAACAACAGATATCGTAGAACGGTAACGGTATCTTTATCATCTTCTGATTCTTTGCAAGTATCTAACAAGTGGTCGTCGTACAAGTCCACGACCGAACTCCCTATGTTTTGGGCGAGACAACCAGGATCGTCCGAGGACTTTCGACGAGAACTGTACATCTTATCTAGACACCCTTGGTAAAGCCATATTTTTCCATCTTGGCAAGCACCGATTCCTTGAGAGCCGATGGGTATGAGTGTTCGAAAGATGCCTGCTGCCAGTCCTGTTTACCGTCTTGGTACTCAGATGGCATGAGAGCGTCACAAACCACTTTACCACCCTTTACAGGTGACGCAAAACCGTGCGACATGTAGGGGACAAGGGGAAACCCCTTGCAATCTTCGTACTGAGTCTCATCCTGGGCGGGGCGGCAGCGCGTGGCATAAGCGTAGCTGACATCCTTGAAATTGTAAATATCAATATCGGGACCAACAAGGATAAGTCGGTGAATTGTGTAGCCACACTTGTGGTTGAACACAACGTCACCGATCTTTTTCCTGAAGTCTTCGGGGGAGATCTTCATTTCGGACAACTTGACGATGTCCACCTTGATGACTACCCAGATGACTTGAGTCTCGAAAGGAGCAAAAGTCTCGAGCACAGGCACCCCAACCTGGAGTAGCTCTTCACGGATTTGAGCAGAGGCGAGAGATCCGATGAGAGTATGGGTCTCGTCAGTGATGCGGCCGCAGTTGGAGACAGGCAGGATTGCGTTGTTACGGTAAGTGATGGCGTTCACGGTGTATTTAGGCCAGGGATGGGTGTCGCCGGGGAAGACATAGCCGTGCATCTCGCCAAAGGGACCTTCAGGGCAAGTCTCGGTGATCGACAACGTCCCCTCCAAAACGATTTCGGCGTTGGCTGGGACATAAAGGTCGTTAGTCTCGCACTTGACCACATCAAGGGCAGATCCGGTAAAAGCTCCGATATAACCAGCTTCGGAGACGCCGTCCGGAATAGGCATACTAGCAGCCATGATGGCAGCAGGTGGGACTCCAAAAGCTAGGGCCCATGGTACGTCCTTCCCCTTCTTCTTCCACAGTTGGTGGATCTGCCAGATGTGCTGAGGCTCAATGACCAGACCGGTCAGATGGTTCTTGTCGTGCACCATAGCTCGGGCAATGGACCAGTTGGTCCAGGATTTATCAGGGCTCTGAACGACATGCATTCCAAAGGTTTGGATATACTTGCCTCCATCGGCCTGGTGCAGAAATGGAGAAGGCAAACTATCTAGATCAAAATCGTCACCAAACAGTTTGTTCTCCTTACAGGGTCCATCCTGGACGATGTTTGGCGGGATGGGGTCGAGATGAGCTGCGGAGGTCATCTTCTCCTGGATGTCACGCATCGAAGCTGTTGGAGGGAGGGCGAGATGGCGGGCAATTCGAGCCCACTTGGTCGTGGGATCCGAGCGGAGAGAAGCTGGAGCTCCAAGGATTCTCCAGAGGCCATCCTTCATGCCCATGAGATTGTTGAACAATGGGGCCTTGTCGTCAGTCTCGCAGACTCTACGAATGATGGCGCCGACTTCCAGATGTGGGTCAATCAGGTCGTCGATTTCGATAAGATCGCCGTCCTCCTTGAGGGCTTCAACGAACGATCGAAAGTTCATATGGGGGAGGTCCTGGTTGGACTGCGACAGGTGATAAGACTTGTCTGAAGGCATGATACTGAATGTCTGTCAAAATCGAAGTGTAATTAAGAGAGTTGCTGGAGGCACAGAGATGGAATTGACAGTGCTGACACGCCATTCTTGGGCGAGATATAAACTTATCAACAGGCGTAATGAACGGATGAGGGATCGTGCAAAGACCGCTGCCTCGCAAATCCTGATGTCTCGGGTTTTTCGGAAAGTACTTCGTTCGACGGACCGCTCGAGTGTTCACGCTGGTGGTTTTCGACCATTCTGTGCATGTTGAGGAGAAGCAGTTTAAGGTTTCGGGAATTTCGGTGCTGCGCTGTACCCGATGGCCCCGAGGTTCCTTACAAGCGACCTCCGAGGCTGATTCACTTCGTACCGTGAATGCCGAAGCTACTCAGCGTCAATCTCTCGCTCCACATCATGATCCAGCTCGGGAGAGACGGGATCGATGTGCAGTGAAGATCCATGTTCTTCGGCGAGTACCAACAAAATTCAACGCTGGGCTCCATGGCTGCGGTCGCCCCATCGCTGGGCATATGTCGCATTCTGCAACTTTATTTCAATGGTGATAGGAGGTACAAAAGCATCATCTTAGCCCAGCAAGTCTAACAGCCCGATAGTAAACTCCTGGTTCACCCTCTACCATACCATCATCATGTCGTTGAAAAAGACCTTCTCCAACACTGACACTGGCGACAAATCAGCTGAGCCTTACCTCGAAGCGAACATGGAAAATCCACCAATAAGAGAGAAGCTGAAGAGCATGGGTCGGTTTTTTGACCGCACGCCTATGTGCATGGTGAGCACAATCAGTGCTGACACCAACAACATGGTTGCTCGCTGCATGGGAGTTGCAGGCAAAGTATGTCGGCATCGATGGGGTTATCGGCTTTACTGACGACGCTGGCACCTACTAGGAGCTTGCAGGGGCTGTACTCTACTTGTACACCAACACAGAATCCACCAAAGTGACCCACGTGGTCAATGATCCCCGTGTCAATCTGTCGTTCCTGACTCCAGCCACTGGAGAGTGGGCATCTGTTTCAGGCGACGCGTACATTGTCTCTGATCGCAATCTGGTTGCGAGATACTACAAACCATCTTTGAAGAACTGGTTCGGTGACCTGAAGGACGGTATCCATGATGGGTCCGAAAGAGATCCCCGTATCGGTCTGCTGAAAGTCATCGTTACGGAAGGGTCTTACGCCATTGTTGATGAAGGTCATCTCGGTCTAGAGATTGAGACTTACAAGATGAAAGAGGATGGCAAGATTCCTAGGATCAACCGCCAGGGGAAGCTTTCCTGTGCCCAGCTCAACGAATGTAAGTGACCTATCTCCAATTTTATCGTGAATTACCTAACATCCATCAGACCGAAAGAATGCAATCGACGCGATCTGAACATGTCTCAAGACAGCTGATCTTGCGGCCGCTGCGCCATATAGTTTTCTCATTCGCCGATTCGCCAATTCGCTTATTTGTATATTTCTTGGTTTTCGCATCTCAAGTTCCTTGCTACCATTAGTATCTTGATTTTGTGACTATATCACGCTATATCTTAGCATTATATACGTTATCTACGTTACCGCTGTATGCCAGAATGTTCTACCTTACTGAATCCATCCGAAGCTGCGATGCGTCTTTCAAATCAAGTGGTAAAGATACTCGGCGAGGATCGTGTTGTCTGTCTAGCACTTCTGCCACTGCTCTACACTCTACACTTCTACTTTTCAGGGCGGCTGCGAGTACGAGCTGGGAATTCGGGATGGATAAGCGTATGTAGTCGTAAGGTAAAGCGAAGCTGCATCTATTCTATTCGAGACCGATCAGCTAGAAGCAGTAGCCATGGGAGATAGTAGAGCAAATGCACAAAGCACAAAGTTGGAGAAAGTAGCAAAGCTGAGAATTATGGCGCAACAGCTAAATTAAATGACCGTCGTGGCCAGAGTACAATCTTTCGCCTTACAGTAGAAATCCATAGAATTTGCGCGCATGCTCATATACTAGAAATGGGATGCAAGTCGATGGGACCACACGAATGGTGTTTGGTCCGAAACTGTGATCAATCAGCAACTTGCCCGTGGCGTCGGTTGAACATCTCCTACCCTCTGTAGAATCCCCGAGATCCGTTTTCTCGCCAGATCTGCTGAATTAAAGATCTTAGAGTTTCAGTGTCTTTGCCAGGCTGATAGATCTGCATTCTGGTGCGCAGCACCTGATAGGGATAAGTCATCGTACTGGCCACAATCTTGGAAACAGCCGAGAATGTCACGTAGTCGAGACTGTTGAGTTCGCTACTGCTCTGAGCACCTCTCCAGAGCTTCAACTTCTCGTACAGTGTGAATTGTATGGAGAAGCTCAAGGTACAAGAAAGTGAAGGAATAAGTCCTCGGTAGAAGCCTCGAAATCCATTGTTGTTATAGATGTTCTGGATGCACTGTATCACCGTGCTGGAATGGGACACATCTCGTGCTGTAGTGAGCATGCGAGTCTTTATGACCCAGATAGGATTCGTCATAATACTTGTTGCGATACCTATTCCATGGAGGTCAGCGATCAAGATCTCGTTGATGAAATGTACCGGCCTCACCAGAGAATGCTGATGCAGCCAGATAGTCTTGGGAATTCAGCTGTCTTGCTCCTCTTCTATATCTTGCCAAAGCGGTTTTGGCGATATCATACCTGTCGATTTGAGCGCAGTGTGAGCAAGCGATCCCAGGAGCTGCAGAAAGTCAAGGCGAGGCTCAATTCTGAACGTACCACACAAAATACATCGCCCAACTCAGTGAGCTCCCAACGATATTGGGTGTGATCCCTCGGTACAAGGCATGTATGCCTCCCTCGCGTGAGACTATGTATTTTCCTGTGCTGATGGCAGAATTGCCTACCACGTTTGTTCCCTGTCGAGCTGCGCGATAATAAGCCATCATAATCAATGTCATACGCGTTCGATGAGATCAATGGTCCGATACCTTGAAGACGCATCTTAACCATGTCCAGGGGGTGTAATAGGACTGTTGCCGTGATTCCTGTCGTGGCTCCCGCCAATGCCTCGACAGGCGCACTCGTCCTCGTCGCGGATCCTGTAACCATCGGCGTGTCAGGTAAAGTTGCACAGCGTGAGTATGCCTTCAGCAAGAATGATATTCCTTCTCAAGACAGATATTCGAAGGCACCTTGAATACGAACGGGTCGCTCGGGTGTTATTTGACAAGACGGAGCATGTCTGGAAGAAGCGATGACCAAGTCTTCATTACACCCGTGCACGCCGAGATGGCTATAGCGGCCTGAATAATCGTCCCATTACAGGGCACCTTCCAGACAACTGGAGAGACTAGGCTTACAGTCGTTGCTCGCGTATCGCGTCATAGAAATGTGCCGATTGAAACACCAGACGGATGTTCGGAATGGAGTGACCCTGGAAGCGATAGGAGACCGAACCATGACGAATATCGCCGTCCAATCATGCGCGGGCTCCTACGTCCCGAAACTCCCGAATGTATGAAATCGCCGAACCGGCCGGAGCCTGCAATGAGATTGTCTGAGCGAGCAAGCCATCGGTGAATTGGACATGCCACTCTCCTTGATATCTTTTCGTTGGGGCTACCTGGGGCATGACCATACATGCCATAGCGTCATATGCAGTTGATCTCACCATCTGGTCTCTCCTAAATCCTCTTCTATAGTTCTGCCATCGAGCTCTTTCCCACACTCCTTTCCTCTCCATCTCCATCAAAAATGTTTTACAGACCGGGTGTCGATGATCATGGTCTTCCTCATGATCCGTTTAAGGTAAGAGGACTTGATCGTACTTATCATGTCCGATCATCAGAGTCGCAGCTAACAGATTTCCACGACAGGCTTGTGTTGTACCAAGAGCCATTGGTTGGATCTCTACCATCTCCAATGATGGCAAGCCAAACCTCGCCCCTTACAGCCAGTTCACGAACTTGACATTCGACCCCCCCTACGTCATGTTCTCCTCGAACCAGACTGCCGACGGTCAGCGTAAAGACACGGTTGTGAACGCAGAACAAAATGGACACTTCGTGTGGAATCTTGCTACGTGGTATGGCTTTCTGATTTGAATGGTGGTAATCAATCCGCTCACATTGTCTGTACAGGCCTCTTCGAGAAGCTATGAATATTACCTCTGAGCAATTCCCGTATGGTGTTGACGAGTTTTCTCGCGCTGGTCTTGCGAGCGAGAAAGCCCGTCTTTCTCATGTACCAATGGTAAAAGCCTCGCCTGTACGTTTCGAATGCAGCTACCACACCACGTTACGTCTTCCTGGAAACCCACCCATGGGTACAGTTGATATTGTCATTGGCAAAGTGGAAGCAGTCCACATCGACGAGAGCGTTCTTACTAATGGTCTCATCGACGTACGCAAGACTGAACCAATCGCGAGATGTGGCTACTTCTCTTATACGGTTGTCAGGGAAACATTCGAAATGGATGTGCCTAATCCTACTGAGGCTTACCTGAGCGGTCTATCAGGCAACCCAAAAAGATTGGCCAAGGCAGAAGAGGCAAGAAGGGCTCAGATCCAGCTTTCTAGCGGAGGCGGGCCGCCGGGAGGAAACTAGATGTCTTGTTCCGTCCCAGCAAATTCTCTGAATCTGACATTTTCCAACCTGAATCTATGATTCAAAGTCTTCATGATTGTCGCGTGAAGTGCTCAACAGTGAATTAAACTCGTCTCCGAAGCACAATGTGTCCCAAAGTTTTGATCTTGTGCTTTGTGTATGTTGTCTCTAGCAGTGCATTGAGCCCTTTTTGTATAGATCGAAGTCTACATCCGGATCGCTTTTCTCCGCCTCCGATGATGCCAAGGGAAGCACGCTCTCTTGAGCGTGAGGTTCGATTTCCAGCTTGGAAGGAGTTCGATTGGTTCGCTCCAAGATGACGAGAGCATGGACTCTATACCATCCATGTTGTCGAGACGCTGGTTAGGGCTCACTTGAATATACTGCAGTTACACGGCGACATTTCGAGCAGTTCAAGGATATGACCACGAATCGCAAAACCCAAACAGAACGGAGCGGACCACCGGAGAATGACAGCTTCACATGACTCTGACGTCAAGCCACGCCAACCTCAGAGACTCGCATCCTTTGCCATGGCGAACAGCGTTTGAATCTTCCGAGTATGGCGGAATATCCAGGGGCAAATTGATGGAGGGTAGCGGTTATGCGAGTTTCTTTGAAAGGGTACTTTACACTCGCCCGGCAAACTTCGGCACCTCGGGATTTTCGCGAGTTCGGGTCTAACGGTCGTACTCCGCTGATCTGATAGGCTCATTTCGTCAAGACACTCACGGTCTCGGTCTTGGGTGATCCGTTATGACCAGCTCGCCTCTGCCATGGTTGTCAAGAATTTTCCAATCATAAAATAATTGCAGAATCCCTTCCGGTGTCTACAACCGCAAATCCAACCCCGTTCCTTACGTACGATTGTCTGACAACGCACCATTCCGCCTACCTATCCTGCAGAGATATTACAGGCGGCTCGGACGCACAAAATTCTGATCTCATGGCATACCAGAGCATCCGACGGGGAGGACTTGCATCTCTTGTCAAGCAAGCGAAATCGAACACATCGAAAGCTAGTCATATCCAAATCGACAAGGGTACACCTGTTCTGGCAACATCATCACGAGATCTCAAACCGCTATCTCTCTTCCAAACAGATCACGAACATCGCACGGTCGGATCCCGACTCCGCCATTTTTCGACGTCAAGATATGTCTCTGATAAGCTTTCCTTGGAAGGCAAGCAAGTCGCAACTCCGAGACCGATCATCCTATCCCCGCCAAGACCGAAGAGGATCGTGATTGGTGTTACAGGCGCAACTGGAACTGTGTTTGCCATACGTATCCTCGAAGTCCTCAAATCACTGGGTGTTGAGACCCACCTCATCATGAGCAAATGGGCTCTCGCGACCATGAAATACGAGACACCCATGACAGAAGCACAAGTCAGGGGATTGGCCACGTATAATCACACAATGAAAGATATGTCAGCGCCGCCATCAAGTGGTTCTTTCCTGCACGACGGCATGATAATCGTGCCTTGTAGCATGAAGACACTTGCTGCCGTCCGAATTGGATACTGCGATGATCTGATATCAAGGTCCGCGGACGTTTGTCTCAAGGAACAGCGCAAACTGGTCATTGCGTTCAGGGAGACCCCTCTCAGCGACATTCATCTGGAGAACTTATTGTCTCTGCGCCGGGCTGGTGCGGTCATCTTCCCACCGGTCCCTGCTTTCTATACAAGACCCCAATCGATCGACGATCTGATAAATCAAAGTGTGGGGCGCATGCTGGATGCCTTGGGAATTCATACCGAGGAGTTCGAGAGATGGACAGGATTTCAAAAATCATGATCACATTTTACGTCTTGTAGAGGTGACACACGACTGCTTTTAAGCTCGGTTTGTCCTTAGAAGTTCCAAAGCATTTCGTCCGCTGCGGAGTCGAAATTGAAGTCCATAGACATGTCTCCTACTGAACAGTCAGCTTTGTTCCAAATAATGTCTCAAATAAACAACATACCCCAACTTAAGTTGTTAGGGTAATCGAAGGATACGTCGTGCAGCTGCTGCGCAGCGAGTGAAAAACTATCGTGAGACCCGTGATCTCTCTCGGCCGTCCTTGCTGCAGTCAGTGGTTTGATCAGAAGGAACAGCTGGGGTAATTACTCGAGTGGTTGAGTGAAGTTCGAGTTCTCAGCTTCAGTGTCAGTTGGCCTAAGCATACTTTGGTTTGGATCTTGACGACCGTTGCTAGTAGGACGATTTTGCTGTATGCCGAGAGCCTTGGAGCGGCACGAGTTTGCTAGGGCTCTGAGAGCTCTCAAATGTGAAGCAGAGAGCCACGTTCGTTTACTCGAATCTAGGTTCGACCCAGATGAAGCCAGGTTCTCGCCGGAGAGGAGATTGATGAACCTGGACTGAACGTCTTGCGCAGCTTGTAGATCGTCGGGGGAAATGGCTTCACGAGCATCTGTTGCGGATCTGGTGTATTCAAGCAGCAGGGCTGCGGTCAGTCCTGCGTGGATCATGGACCAAGTTCTTAGAGGAACGACCGTCAGAGATTGAAGTGCGAGGAATGCATGCAAAATGGTGATGCAGCTCTTTATCGCCATTGCAGCGAGCGTTTTGGTTTGGGACTGATTGACCGCTGTTGTGGGCGAGGGTTTCAGGAATCTGCGACAAATGACTGTTGTCGCAAATCCAATGTGTAGGTCTAGAGCATATGTTTCCATGCGATCCTGTCGGCTGATACGTTCCGTCTGCTTGGAGTAAGAGCCACGTATCATCTTGAGCTGTTCCACAAGATCCATGAAATGGAGAGCAACATCGACGCTAGCTCTGTCTTCGAGGGTCTTTTCGACGTATGTGCGTCCAATACTTGAAAGCCGTTCCATACAACTTGAGTATACACCCTGATTGGACAGGTCAAGGAAGAGTGCCGATTTAGCTCCAACGCTGATCGGGGCTCTATCAAATGATATGGAGAGAATGCTGTCTTGCCACAAGATTGCAGACCTAGTGAGTTCATTCAGCAATGGTGGACAGTCCTACGGTCCATTTAACAACTCACCAAAGCGCGTCTCTCTCCACCGCATCGGATCGTGGGTTTCTCGAAAATGTCGGTAAGTGAAGACCCAAAGTTTGGGCGAGACGAGAGGTGGTTCCTATGAGTGCCCAAGCCGCATCTCCCTGGCCGTCGTTCTGCAGGACAAGACCAATAAGAAGCAAAGCTTGCACAATAGTCACGCTCGGCTTGAGTAGGAAGTTTGCCAGTTGAGCACAACGAAATGCTTTGCGGTCTGAGAGTATCAGCAACAGTCTTTGCGAAATGCTGCAGAACATACTGAAGTCTCGAGAAATCTGTACTCTGCATTCAGCAGGCAGATCCGAAAACTGGACACCAGAAGCCAGAATAGCAAGTAGTAGACTTGTCTGTGCCACGTCAACGTCCACGTGTCGTTCTTTGCCTCTGCTGGTGAATGCGCTGATATGCTCACGAGTCGACGTCAATTCCAAGTAGAAGCACAAGAGAGTGTCAAGATCATCCTTAGGGACGACCAGCGGAAAGAATGGATAAGCGACGTTCTGGTAGGCCTGTGAATACCTACAAAAGTGAGCGGGTTGCAGGGAGATATCCGAATGAAAGAACCTACTTCAGGACATCCGTGTGATTAGGGAGAAGCTGATCTGCTTCCTTGAAAATGTCCTCTGATGATCCTTCGTGAGTGAATGGATAGACATCCAAAGTATTCTGGAGGCCTAGAGCAGGACGAATTTCCCCATTGAGCGGGTCCTCCGTGGACGTTAATCCCTGTACAAAGGATGGTGTCGAGTTTGCACCGATATACGACGGTGTCGCATCTCCTTGTCTCGTACGGCTAGACACGAATAAGGCACCTGTCGGTACCACGCCATCGCTGTCCATCGTCTGCTGGTCCTGCATGGACGGATTGCCGCTTCCGCCGAGGTTTACAGACCCGCTGGTAGGTCCACGAGCGACAGACGTTGCCTCTTCTGAAGACGCAGCTTGCGTAATTGGTGTCTGATCAGCGGAGACATTTCGCCTCTTTCGTGATGCTTTCTTGCGACCATGCTCAAACCCGCAGATATCCGGGTGTCCACGCTGTACACAAGTAGAGCAAGGCCACGCTCCATTGCACTTGACTTTTCGTGTCGAGCATGGATAACAAGCCTTGCGCATGCGTCGTGTACCGAGGACGCGATCGACCTCTTCTCTAGAAGCCATCTTCGTATTGCAGGTAGGAGACAAGAGGTAGCAGATGGCGCGATGGTACGAGACGCAAAATCCTCGGCGTGGCGTTGCGTTCGCTTCCGCGCCCGTTCGTTTATTTTCCCGTGCATGTTCGCTAAGACTTAGAAAACAGAGTCTAGTGTTAAGTGCTAAACTCTCTTAGGTAAGATAGTATGTTATAGGGTTAGACTTGTAAAGTAGAGTGTTAAGCGTAATAAAGTAGATAGTAAGTAATAGTATAAACTAAAGAGACTATTAGATTAACTAATTAAGTTAAATATAGGACTTCCTAGTAAAGACCTATCTACTTATATATTTATTATATAATAAGTATATATATACTACGCTCTATATGCTCTATAATTGGCAGGGGTGCTCTATATAGAGCATATAGAGTAGGGCGGCTAGAATAGAGCGCTCTACTCTATTATTACCTTACTAAGAGGTAGGGAAATAATAGAGTAGTTAGGGAGACCCTACTATTAGCTAGGATTGTAATAGATACTAAGTACTTAACTTTACTAGTAAAGACTTTCTTATTTCTTTCTAAGGATCTAGAAGTCTACCTAACTAACTAACTTTAGCCTTATACTCTTTATAGCTTAGTATATACTAGAAAAGGTCTAAATAAGCTATAACTTAAGTATAAACTATAGTACCTTAACTAATCCTAGTAAGTTAAACTAAGTATTTTTTTCTCTCTTCCTAGATTTTTTCTCTAGAATCTAAGTTAGTAGACTAGTAAGAATTTAGCTAAAGAATACTATAAAAGGTCTAGATCTAAGCTAAAAAGTCCTAATCTAAAGGTAGTATTAATAACTTTTTAACTACTAGTAATCTTTACTTTTTAGACCTTTTCTAGTAATCCTTTACCTCTATACTCTATATAGGAAGGCTTAGCTAAGTCCTATTACCTATAGTTTAGTATTAACTAATAAACGGTATTTTAGAACTAAAGTTTTAAAATGCCGTTTAATTATTAATTAGGTTAGTAAGTTATTATATAATAGTCTAGAAACTCTATTATATATTTACTTAAATAGTCTAGAAACTACGTTATATGTTCGCTTACCTATAATAAATAGCCACTTTTATATAGGGAAGGACCCTAATAGTTACGCCTATAAAGCTAGTAGTTAATACTATACGGGCCTTTAACTATAGATAACTTAATAATAACGATAGATATAAACGATTTTTAGTTAACTAAAGTTAGTCGCATTAATACACTCTATAATATTAGCTAAAAACAATTAGGGGTTTATACGTACATTGTCGCGGTGTTTATAGTTTTGTATATTTAACCTAGATTTTTAAAAACGCCTAAGTCCCGTACCTCCCCCCGTACGGGATACCTAATTCTCTCCTTCGCCCGCCTATAGTAGATACGACGAGGATAAGGAGGGTGCGAAAAGATCCCTAATTAGACCGTCCGGGTTTAAGACGTCTAGTAAGTATATTATTACACTCCTTAGGCGGTCGAGTATCTCGTTATACGAACCGGACTTGGATAGAATCGATATTATTGCTTGAGTTGCATAGCTATATAGCAGATGCGACAAGAGAATTGCTCTGCGTCTATCCTTACTCTACTTCAACTTTAGGCAATCTTCCTCTGCCTGCATGGCACTGTCCATCCTCTTAAGCTCGTTTGACCTTGCCATAGTAGTCTGTCTAATGAATTTGGCACACTGCTCACCAATTCCGTATGCTGGCATTTGAGTATGGCCGCCGTGCAATGACGGCATGACAGAACAGTCAGCCACTCTCAGTCCCTTGACGCCTCGCACCTGAAGCTTCTCGTCCAACACAGCCATCTTGTCCGATGTCTTGCCCATCTTAGCTGTTCCTGCTGCGTGATAACATGTCGTTGCGTGTTGCTTGACATGGGGTATCCACTCTTCGCGCTTAGTGAATGCATGGTGAGTCAGGCTTGCTGTTGATATGGTCAGCTCAAGCTCAATCTACGGAAAGAAACCGGTACTTGCCTGGCCAGGATCCTTTCACGATATTCTTTGTCCCTTTACCCTGCATGACCACTTCGTTGCCCATACGTACCCCCTCTGTCAGCACCAGCAGATCCAGTGGGTCCGACAGATAGTTGTGGTCCACGATGGGATTGTCCAGCGGATCCTTTGACTTCAATACAACCGTTCCTCTCGATCGTGGGCTGAACAACTCTGTGATCATGGAAAAGGCATGCTTGTTGTCGATGGGAAAGTCTGCGTACTGCTTCGGTCCTCTGCAGACCTGGTCAGCTCTGATTCTCAAGTTTCAATGCAGCTCGGCAGTCTTACCCATAACACTCTGTAGTAAAGTACTCCACGTTAGGCTGACTCTTGGTCAAACCCATGGCATCTCTTCCTGGCCGAGCCTCCTTCATCGCCTCTTGCCAAGTCGGCTTGTCCTTCAGCCTTTCATCAAGCCGAGCAAAAGCGAACGCTCCAAACGGGAACGTAGAGAGAAACCCTGTCTTCTCCTTCTGCCACTGAGCATATGTCGTACCAAGGCTATCTCCGTGGTAGACATGATGGTCAGTCGTCAGTCCAGCTTGTTCTGTCTCATAGAATACAAAGACGATGAGGTGATCAAGCAGGTTCTGTCCAACTCCAGGTGCATCAACCAAGCACTCGATGCCCATCTCTTCTCCAAGTCGCCGCGTGGACCAATACCAGAGCGAAGAAGTATCGGAGGAGTACAGTATGCCCCGCCAGAGATGATGATCTCAGACTTTGCCTGCACCGTTTTTCGTGTGCCGTCTGGCCCGGTCAAATCGACACTCTTGGCCGTCACTTGTCCGTTCAAGTCTTGGAAGTTGATCTTGTCCACGACAGTGTTGACTAATATGTCGATGTTGGCTTTTTGATGGTCTTTGGTGACAAAGTCGGCACCAGTGGTTCTCAGTCCTTGGTACACGGTACGAGGAGCATGCCCGCAACCTTGAGCCGTCTCCCCCGTGGTGAACATGTCAGGGTGAAGAGGCATACCCTGACTTTGGAACGAGTCAAGCAGCCTCTCTGAGATTGGTGCCAAGTCATGAGGCTCGATGTGTAGGGGTCCATCGGTACCGTGCGCACCTTCGCTGGCTTGGAACCAGTCTTTGGTGTGGAACGTCTCGGACTATGTTCCTTGTCAGCGCTTTCTCATTGCTACACGTAGACTCATGTTTACCTTTCTCATGGCCTCAAACATCTCCTTTCCACTCCAACCTTCCAGTTCCCAATCGTCATAATCCTGTTCCGTTCCGCGAATACAGAGCGTGCCATTGACACCGCTGCTGCCACCAAGAAACCTACCCCTACTAACTTTGACCTGTCGGTTGTCGATCCCTGGTGCGGGTTCTGTGACGATGTTCCAATCCTGGGGAGTATCGAAATTCTTTGACCATCCCCCGACCATGTGAACGTTTTCGAGGTGCTCATTGTGGGCGCCGGCTTCGACTAAAAGGATACGGAGAAAGGAGTCTTTGGCGAGGCGGGCTGCAACGACACAACCTGATGTCCCTCCACCGCAAATTATGTAGTCGTATTCGGAGTCTGTCATGGTTTATTTAGGTTTCGCTTACTGTTTCGTGCTGGTCAAGCCTGTTCATCCTTGAGGATGGGTACGCCTGACTTTATATCACGGGGCGGCTCTCTTCCGTAGGTCGTCGCTCCTTTTCACAGACTCTTGGAAGTCTACCTTACCCCTCATACAACAACTCCACCCCAGATGTGTACCCCGCTTCATGACCTAGAGACCGATCAAAAGCGCGGATTCGTTCCGCGATGTTTAACTACAGCTCGTTATTACTCAAGTGTAAACAGCAATGCCACCTCCACGTAACAATTCTTGCGTAAGGCCCAAACATAAGAGAGCCTAGTGGAAACGCATAGTAGCTCTTAGAAGTAGTCTGGTATACTTTCCTACATTACATTCATCAAAAATAATAGGTACACATGAGCGATCAAAGCCGTCTCTGCAGAAATCTGAGTTCTAGCATTAGTTTGGCTATGCTCAAGTTGTGCTGTTCGCGACTACTTGATCTCTTGGATCAGCCGCTCATGACGAGACACGACCGTTTCAGCATCACTGATCTCTTCGGTCCAACATTCAAGAATGATTGCTTCGCCAATCAGATCCTGGACTGGTAGATACTGTTTGTTCATGAAAAGCTCGTCCACCTTCTCCTCATGTTGCACCGCTTTGCCATGGAAGTCCATGGTCCTGGCGATCTGTACGGCCAATGGCCTGTCATGATGGTGTAGAAAGCCGAGCCAAGAGCGAAAATGTCCGTATCCGTTGTCGAATCCGATCCATTTGTCGGGTTGAAAAACCCGCTGTCGGGAAGGTGACCGCCATCGATAACTACATCACCTATCTTGCAATAAGAGCTGCCAAAGTCGGTCAGCAGCAGCTCGAGCTCGTCACTGTCGTCAGGCGTATTAAGCAGAAAGTTTTCTGGGCGGATGTCGCTATGAATGACGCCCTTGCTGTGAAGGTATGCGGCGGCCACACTTGTAGCCAACACAGTAGTGATGTGAAAATCCACTAAAATCAAGACATAAAGATGAGGTGTACAACTTTTCTGTGCGTGCCCTTGGCTACAACTTGTTCACAAGCACAACGCAGCTGTTCCGCAGTGGAATGCACGATATATTTGCATTGCGATCAAAAAGCAAAGCCGACGAAAAAGGAGTGACTGGCTGCATAAACGTTCTCGAGAGTGCACACAGGTGGTATTCAATTTTCAAGCATCCACATCACGACCGACTAGGCTTTCGCGGAGAATAGCACAGCGGCCGCTTTCATAGATGTAAGCAGCTGCGAATCATATAACAAGATCAATAGAAAGGTACAAACCTTATGGAATATGAGCGTTTCCATCAGGAATTTCTGCAGTCATGACGGCCGCACTTGGTTCTAGGTCTGGTAGAGCCAAAGGTGATTTTCGACTCGACATGGACAGGCAGGTGTGCCCTGATTGGGACGGGATTCGAATTTGACATCAGACACGGTCCTATCACCGCATAGGTAGATGATGGTAGTTGCGTCGACGGTGCACATACTGAGCATGTCAGATATCGGTCAAGAGCATGAAGTGGCTTTGACGTACGTTTGAGTGACTTAGGGAGTGAAGTTTGGCTGAGATGTGGAGATGAGAGAAGAATGTCCCTTCCGTGCTCTCCTGCCCTTTTTATGATCAACACTTCTCTGAAAGATCGTACAGGAGAGGGTGTCAAAGGTTGGAGATAAATTCATCCCGAGAGGCACAGAGAACAGACAGATGTTGGTACTTGCTTGATACAATTCCCTCGATGTTCGTGTCGGGCGATGACAGCTAGTCGATTCAAGTAAGCCTAGACGTGCCCAGGTTGGTGATGCGTGTAGGATGAAAACAGTGGAAGTAGGAAGCGGAGACTGCACGGCAATGAAGATGGTCGATAGATTGGCTCTTCGATAATACCCTCCTAAGGGTGTACAAGTCGGTGAGGAGAAGCGAGAGGTCGAAGACAATCTGGTGATCCGAGAAGTCTTCTGTAGAGGTCTGCTGGGATTTCTCGATGCATGATAGAGGGGAAGGATCAATTGGTAGCAAGGTGACATGGATCTGCCCACAGTAAATCGCGGACAGCAAGTCTGCGACGGCAGCCCTCGCGATATGCCTTGTCGTCAAATCCAGTCATTTCCATGTATCGCATCAGTGTCTAGAGGTGACTGTGACGTCCAGCTCGGCCGAAGCGTGGAGCTGTTTGGTTCGCAAAATTGCCGAGGTCTGGGCGCGTCTTGAGAGTGTGGAGAAATCAAGCGCTCTGCTTGGCGGAAAGCGTCGACACTGTCTTCTGGACCTCACTTGTCACGCCCGGCTTCTCCCTCGACTCATCTTTGCCTGATCGGCAATGATGCTACCCTCTCGAGTCGAGTCCGACGAACCGCGTCCTTCTCACAAGCGCCTGTGACGACACGACCATGTCCATCCTTTCGCTCATTGACACTCGTGCTGCTATCTCTCCTCTTTGTAATGCAATGCCGCTGCGACTACTGTCAGATATCTGGAGCATCTTTCAGCGCGGCTTCTGGCAAAATCATCATGTCTTGTACAATGGTCATCTACGAAAATGTCTGCATCGTTCTTGAAGCTTCCCCAGCCGCCTTCTTCGCACTGTCACTCATCCAGGTCTGCTCTATCCTGAGATCGAATTGCTTAGACTAGAATGTCCAGCGTGCTGGCGAGAAGCCCGGTTGACCACTCCAGAACTCTGTGCTCGCCTCAAAGCCTTTGGTCCAGCGCTCTCCAAAGAACACGTTGGACGGGTCGCGCAGATTCTTGCCTGCATACATCACCCATTGTGCCACAGCTTCGACATTATCACTGAGCGACTCTTCCGTAATGGCAGCGGATGTGCGAAGAAGCGCGCTAGCATGCGTCTTAAGCGTGGTCTCTAGTATAGCTAAACGGAGAGGAAAAGGCTAGAATGAGAAAGATTGTCGACAGTGCGAAGCCCCATGGTACCAAATACGGTAAAGCTAACCAGAAGTTAGTCAGACATTAGACACGTAGGAAAAAGACATTCAAGTGTAGTCTAGTGCTGTGGAAACGTAACATGTGTATGAATGGTATGAATTTAGAATCTACCTAGAGAAAGTGAGACTTTATAACTAAGAGTACGTCCGGTATATATAAGCTCTTTGGATATCGTCGTGTAACAGAAGCTATAAATGGGGACACTCTCCTTAGTTTGCCATCCAGAGTTAACAAGAACTTAGAGCAACGCGCCAGGTCAACGGGATTACAGTCAAAGCAATCAGAATCATGAACGCAGCTCAGAAGCAGTGAATCGTCGTCGGGACTGGAAGCCTCGACAATCTGAAGCTCAAGGGCGACGCCAAAATTCCTCGATTGGGCGAAAAAGATATCCTTGTCAAATGTAAGTGCAGTACTTCCATGCAGCCGGTAATCTATAGAAAGCCCTCTGACAACGTTATCCAGTCGTGTCGGTATCTCTCAACTATCGCGATCTGACAGTTCCAATGGGCTTCTATCCTTGCCCTCATGTGGACGGGGTTGTCCCTGTTTCCGACGGATCTGGCTTGGTCGAAGACGTGGGGTCCGGCGTCTTCCGGTTCAAGAAGGGTAACCAAGTCCTTCCAATCTTCAATTAATCTCACATCACTGGACCTCTCGACTGTCAATCAATTGGAACCGGAGTCGGCGGCATGGTCGATGGTGTGATGCGGCGATTCGGCGCATCCGATGACCAAGGCTCAGCATACATGCCGGAAAGCTTGACTTTCGCCGAGGCGAGCACGCTTAGCTGTGCTGGTTTGCTACACCGAGCATGATCACATCTGACAAGAACCGCCCTGCCATAGGACAATGCGCGAGAAGTTCTGATATCTCCATCTCTGCCTGTGTTCAGCTTCCGAAGATCACAGTGGTGCGAGGGTTACTACAGCTATGACCGGGCTGGGGTCTCGTCGTCGTTCTAGATCCACGTTCTCAAAACAGACCCACGTCTTTCTTTCTTCTAATCTACGCGAGGAAGTTTTTGCGATCGCAGATGACTTGCGGTAGTTAACATCTTCTTGTGTCTTGAGTAAAACTCGATAAGAGTCATTCAATTCCTCCGTGAACACACCTAAGCACTGTTCTTATGATTTACACGCTCATAATAGCTTGAAAGGCACATGGCACCGACAAAAGCACATTCACTTCCAGTTCCTGCCGCGATCTAGCCCCAATCTTACTAAACTAGGTGACCAAGTCAGATTGGTTGAGACGACATCATTAAAAAACTCCCAAACCAGAGTGAAGAATAAGCCCAAGTAGTTTTGTTTTATTGCTGTACATAGAATTGACAGATTGAGAATCGTTTTAGTAACTAGAATCCACGAAAGACAGTTGCTAGAATTTAAGAAGTATCTTTGTTTCATACTAAAGTTAGAAGCAATTCCCAAACAAGCAATGTAGACTCGCAAACATGATGGCTAGAAAGGGGGCGTTCGAAGGGAAATGTAAAGAACTGTTTGCAACTCATACAACAGCTAGACCATATAATCGCGTACGGTCGGGGTGAGACAGAATAACAAATGACAAGGAGTTCCAAGAATAATGAGGGAGACGGTTGCCCATCTTGGGAAATTGGAACCCAGTGTTGCTCCAATGCCAATTGATTCTGGGGACAAGTTCCACCGCGCAGTACTCGACCGTAAATTCAGTCTGTTGTTAGACTTAAAGAGTGTTGCCAGCCCTGGTTGGGACGTCGTGCGCAATAGAAGAAGCAGCTGCAGCTGACACGATGCTACCCATCCCTTTGAAAAGAGCCAGCATGTCGGTGTTGTCGGAACGGAAGGGCCCGGAGTTTTTCATGGTGTTAGAAACGCATTTGCGGCCAAGGAAGGCAGCACATTTCGAGACCTGAGTTGGATCCGATGTAAAAAGACGACCGACGTAGTCTGGGATAACCACAACAGGAGCGTCGAGGAATACGTTCCCTTCGAATACGCCCATACCGTTGGAATCACCTTCAATCATGTGACCACTGTTGGATGACCAGACGTTGTTCACTGCGTGGAAAAGAGTGTTGCCGGACAAGGCTGGGGTGCGGCCTGAGGTGTAGTAGACGTAGTTTCCTGTTAGGAAGCCTGAGTTTAGCCTAGGTAATTCGGAACAGTCAAACATTACATAAGACTTACTGTAGAAAGTGATCGAGTCACCAGAACCGACCAACTCGAGACCCCAATAAGTGTGACCATCGCATGTAGCCGACTGAGAGGTCCTTCCGTCTATAAAGCTGTTTGAGATTGTAATAGCGCGACTGGGACCAGTACCAAAACTGTAATGCTGTCGACCCAGGCTTGAGGTCTAAGTCCACAGAAACGATGTTAGTGACTTGGCTCATAGTTTTGACTTCCCAGGGTCGGTATTGCTGTTTGCTTACCGTGACGTGGTCAATCCAGATGTGGCTACTGTCACTAAAGACGAGTGCATCGCCCCCCCAAACGTATTTGGGATTAAGGTTGGTGATAGCAATGTTCTGGATGATGATATTCGAGGATCCAGCAAACCGAAGACCTTTCCCGTTCAAAGTTGCTTTGTTCTTGCCGACCAGTGTCTTGTTTGGCTTCACATTGATGGAGGTGTGCGCTGCAGCGTCGATGTTCACGTTGTATGTCGGCTTGGAGCCACAGCCGCCGAGGGTGTTCAGCAGCGCTTGGCCTTTGTTCGAGGGGGTGCAGGCGTAAGCATCGCAGGCTTGGAAGGATGTCGATCCTTCAGAGCCAGCAAAGTTGAAGGTGCCGGAAATGACAATGTTTTGCGGTTCGTCCGAGGTCAGATACGACTTCAGCTGGGCGATGGTGGTAGGGTAAACCGGGCGCGCGTTACCGCCGCCCGTGACGCCCGAAGCGAATCCCAAGGGTTTCCCAGACACGATAGAAGAAACAGCTCTCTTGACATGAGTTTCTGCATGAGACGAGGATACTGGCGGGGCCAGCGCGACCAGTATGACCGCGAAGAGAGGGGCAAAGAGCTTCATTGGAGTTGAGGTTGTTGTAAAGCAAAGAATGAGATTCGAAAACCTTGAGAAAAGTTGTCTAGCCTGTGAACTACGACACTTCAAAGTGTAGCTTCGGAATTAGGATATTTAAGACTGGACGCGTAGCATTCTGCGAGGTGAGGAGGTCTCAAGGAAGTCAATCTGTAACAAAGCTAGGTGTAGCCCCGATGCAGGAGGCGCGCACACGCCCATCGTGGCTCGTGTGCCCAATGTATCTCTGTGTAGCAGTAGGCGACGAGGGCTTCGACACGAGCAGAGGAGCTGCTGAGTTTCCTGATGACCTGTCCGACTCGCGTTCTCGGACTTTCGACGCGATCAGCCTCTTTCTGGTGGAGTGAGATGCAACTCATACGGTGAACGGTGATCCTGCCTTCTCTGTGACAGCCGACATCTTGACAATCTTGACAATCTTGACAAGGTAACATGGAAAGCTCAACGACACCGCACGTATGTCAAGTTGAGTCGCTGAGGCTGGCGGTGGTTGGTAGCACGGCTTTTACGGCGTTAGCACAGACAAAATCCGCCTCGCGGCTCGATGCAATCTCTTTGATACGACAAAGACGCTAACCTGCCTGCTGTAGACCCCACCTCGATATAGCAGAATCAAAGCTGTCAAGTTCCGAGGGTGTCGCTTTCCTGTGTGCCCGCTAATACATCGCCGCCTCTGCTCGCTTACAATCAAAGTCTCCTGCTGGGAACCCTGGAGCTTTGAAACAAGATCTAAGGCTAATCTATCTAGTGGAGACTGTATTTCTTTGCGACGGATATGGGACTTTCGGCTTCGCCGACAGACTTCGCTAAACCGCTAATCCCCTACCGAGTTTCCCACCGCGTAGCCATCAGAATGCCAATTATTGGGCAATTGGCTGTTCGTGTGCTCGCGTGCACGTGGTCGAGCGACACACGATGCAGGCAAACCGACCGTGGACACTTGATCAGGGTCAGGCACAAATGACTCGCTGGGTGCTTGATATTTGACAGATAGATCGGTGTGGTCTTTGGCAGCCACAGTACTCCATCAAGCAGGAATTCTCTAGGTTGCGCGTTTCACATAAGGGGACCTTGTGATAACATCGTAGACAGAGCCTGACTCACTCGATGTAGATTTCATGAAATTCTAGACAACGTAAACGTCGGGGTCGTCGGTTAGGTGAGGTGAGGATGTTGATGGGCCACGCCCATCGTGATGAGATCTTCGCAAGCATACTTTTGGATACGCAGCCCATGACCTCGTGTGCGTAACGATAGATCATGAAGCTATTGCCTCGGATGCGAGCAATCGAGTTCTACCAACAGCTGTACCCTTACTTCCATGTAAGATTTATAGCTGAGTCATCCCTGAAGTGCTCCACAGGGTCCGATGATTCCGAGAGACGTGATACTCGGCATATTGCCCGAAGCGCCGTGCCAAGCCTTTCGAACGGCAGCGAAAGATGGGTGCTGTTCAAATCGACGGTCACATTTGTCGTTTCATGGATTGATAATATGGTCAGCTCGAGAGACCTTCAGAGATGTTTGCTTTTCAGATGTTCGAAATATGCCACTCGTGCAGAGTCACAAACGATCATGGTCAGTCTTGGCAAAATCACTGAACGACTCAACCACATGACTGACTACCCCGCCATTGTGTTTGACATCAAGGTTTTAATAGGCCTCTCTATTTTCTTTTGCAAGACCTTCTCTTTCTCTCTACTATGCCCTTTACTTTATTTGTAGTGTCGGCAGGCATACTCTTCGAAGACAAACAGGACGCGGAAAGAATATGGAAGATAGAAAATGGAATAGTTCTGACATGGACAATAGAGAAGAAGTGGACAGCAAGAAGAAGTGGCTAGCAAGAAGCGGACAGCCAGAAGGAGTGGATGATGAAGAAGGAAAAGAAAAAGATAGTTGACGAGGAGAGAAGGTAGACATTAGATAAAAAGTGCAGGGTAATCTCCTCCCGCCACCCCTACCTTTGATGTTGGGAGCAACATCAACTCCAACATCAGCAATAACAACAACTCGCCTACGGGCAGCAACCGTCCGCCTTTGGGCAACACCAACAACACTCCCGGCGCATCTGCACCTCTTATCCGCCGTCACAAAAAGGTAGAAGACGAGGTCAAAGAAGAGGAGTACCCGGTGAACCGCCAGCGCGAAAGCTCGCTTGAGGAGAGAGAGAGCAAGAGAACGGAGCCAAAAGATAGTCAGCAGAAATACCATCGTCTCAATAAGTCGCACGCCTGTCTGGGAGACCATCGCGCAGTTCAATAACTACACCGTGACAGCCATGAGCACATGGGGAAAGGAACATGAAAGGATCAGAAACTTAGCTGGGCATGAATGGAAAAGATAGAGATCCAGAGATAATCAATAGAACCCCCCAAGTACGCCAACGCTAGAAAGCGCAACAGAAGGACTGCTCGATCCTTATCACCTCTGCATAACCCTCTCCCTTTACTCTGCTCCTACTTTTTCAACGTCCCTCCCGTAGCTTTTGCAGCTGTGCTCCTCGTAAATCTTCCCAGCTGGCTCAGACTGCTCCTACTCTTCTGATGTCCCTGTCCTTGCGTCGGCGTGGCAGCAGGTCTAGTGATGCTGGCCGCACTTCCAGGTCTGCCCAACCCACTCAATCTACCAGTGGTTTTTTCTTTCGCAGGTGCAGAGGCTTCCTTGTTGAGGGTTGGTGAATCGAGATCATCGTCCATGTCGGGCAGGGTAAGACCATTGGGGAGCGTGATCAAGCGTTGAGGTCGTTGTTGTGCTCGGCGGGCCTTTTCTTGCACTGACTTGAACTTCTCTAGCAGGTCTGACCACTTGATTCCAGGATCTTCTCGTGATTTGAGGCGATTTGGTCGGTCAAAGGTTGAGACAGATGGTGTGGTAGGTGCGCTATAGGAGGTCAGTATGGCGAATGGAATGAGAGATATAGGACAAAAGACTCACGTTCTTGGCGCAATGTGCAGGTAACCGATCGCACTGACACTATTCAGACGGTTCTTGAGGGCTGCAAATGCTGAAGATTGCGGTAAAAGCATCAAAAGACCGTAAAGACACTTGTAAAGGTGAGGGAAACGCTCCGGTTCAAGAAGCTGGAGGCGGAGGTAGGTAAAGACAGGAGATTCGAGCAATTGCACGAGCTTGTCGATTTGTATCAGCATGTTGACAGTCATCTCGAGCTCTGCAATGATCTGCAGTAGATTGTAAGCCTGTTCGTATGCTTGGGCAAGCAGACACAGCGAGAATGTCGCCACTGCGTTGTGACACCAAGTCCTGAACAAGGTGACGAAGAAAGTCTGACCGTCTCTGTTCTCGAGATTTCGTAGACGTTTCCTGAGATCGGCCAACTCAGGTGCAGTGATGAGATTGTTGTTCAAGTTCTGCACCATGATGCTCGCGAACTCAACATCGTCGTCCTTTTCGAGACAGTCTGCCAGAGTGCGGTAGATGCGTTCAGCGCTGAGATTCAAGCAGAGTTGGCGGATGATGAGGTTTCCTCTAATCTCGAGCAGCTTCCTGTCTGTGCAAAAGAGCTTCAGGAGATTTACCATAAAGGAGGTAAAGTATGAGTCGTCGCTGTTCTTGGATATTTGTGAAAGCAATGTGAGATCGCGTGTGACAACAGCATCTGCTGGGTCCGACAACGTTTTGAGTAAAGCAGGGAAGGTACCATCGTGAATGGCCAACGTCTTGCGTGGCGACTTGCGGTGCAGCATAATCAGCCAGGCTAGTGCAGCCACACGAGTCTGCTCGTGCTCGTTGAGGAACTGTAACGTCAAAGAGTTCACGGCAGCTTCGTAGTCAAGCTCTGTGGATGGAGGAGATGAGGGTTGTGGGATTGGGGAAGTGGATGCGGCGTGTTGGTCAGTGGCAGTAGATTCTGGCAGCATGTCCGGACTGGTTGCTTTTCGTGAGCGTATGGGTATCGAGTCTCTCCGTGTTGGTTCGATGGGGGTTTTTGGTTGCTGTTGTTGCTGGCCATCTTCGGGAAGTGACATGATGTGAGCCATAAGAGCCGTGTTGACTCTGTTGGCGGCTTGGCGAACCTGATCGACGTGGTGCGACAGTGCGGGTAAGACTTGTGAGAGGAGGCGAGGCACAAAAGCAAGCATGTCCTCTGCGCAAATGTCAAAAAAGCCCTCGATCCAGCGAAGAGTCGTCATCTGAATCTCTTCCTCTGCCGAGTCGTTCAAGAACTGGATCAGGATATCGAGAATCTTCGCATGATCAATTTGGACGTCTTGGCCAGGGATCCACTCGTCGCCAGCGTCGTGTTGGGTGTTTTCGTCCGTGTTGGAGCTGACAAAGGAAGCCGAATCAGAGCTCGCCTTGTCGTTGTCGTGATTTGTTTGAGCATCGTCGAGCGGAGCGTCTGGATCTTGGTCTCCAGTCTCTAGCCCATCTCTGCTGGATATCGAAGGCTTGCGTTGACTCTCGACGACGATGCTCCTCTTGCTCTCGGCGATACCCTTCTTGATGGCCGAAATCTTCTTGATCTCGGCGAGGAAGCGGTCGAGGCAGACCTTTGTGGTGGTGTGGACATCAGTGTTGGGGTCGGAGAGGAAGCGCAGCAGTCCACCAAGGAAATCTGGTAAGAAGACGACCAACTCGAGGTCTGGGATCGAGTCCAACAGAGTGATCCAGCTGACGAGGAAAGTGCGAGTAAAGGGGTTGATGACAAAGATGCGTTCGCGCAGTAGCGGAATGAACCTGGCGAGAGAGAAGGCGGTAGGTTGTTCGGCAAAGGGGTCCTCGTTGTTTGGATCTTGGTCGTTGTCCAGGATGGAGACGTAGGAAGCGGCAGATTCGGCGACAATGTCCTTGACCAAACGATCGAGCAACTCGGCGCCGTTTTTGACCGACAGCTCCGTGTCGGCGGCCAGCTTGCACAGGGCGTCAAAGACGTCGTTGAAGTAGATGAGAATCTCGCCCTTGGCGACTTTTGCTATGTTGTACATGCTCTCGCAGGCATAGTAGCGCACGCGGGCGTCTTGGTCCGAGAAGCAAGCCAGAACCGGAGGCACAATGTCTCGGAGGTAGCGAGCGACGTCGACGCCGAGGGCGATGGCAGCAGCGGCCAGACCGATGAGGCCTCCATTGCGGGCGTGGGGCTGGTGGACGGCATATGCGTAGTCGTGGCAGAGCTGGTGGACAATCTTTTCGATGCGGACGTGGTCGTTGGCAGCCAGTGAGTCGCGGATGATGGCCTCGAGTTCCAGGGCGCCTCCCTTGCGGCGGTCATACAGCTTGTCGGCCAGAGCCTTTTGGACAGACACGTCCATGTTGGGTTGAAGCTTGGGTGCTTGCTATGTCGTGTAGCTGCCCGATGGTCGCATGGCGGGGGGGTTGCGTCTTTACGGATCATGCGACATGGGTTTCGCGCTCCTTCTCCCTTCAGACAAGAATACACGCTCCTTCCCTCTTCAGACAAGAATACAAGACGTAAATGTCACTGTTGCAGAGCAGTAGGGCCTTTCGCGGCTTGTTGTCACCGACTGCCCCCGAGCGTCGCTTGCATCTCCGCATACCGCCGGGAGCTCGAGTCATGGCCCGCCCTTATCAGTCGGCAGCCCGGTCATGCCGATAAGCAGTGTGACTCTTTTCCCCTCGCTGTTGTTTCGACCAAGCCCAACCTGGTCCCATTCAGTAATTGACACGCAACCATGGCCGACAAACCGTCCATCTATATCGACGAGGAGAAGGGCGTCGACGCCGAGTCCGCCACCGGCTCCGAGCAAGCCCCCTACAAGTCCGTCCAGCACGCTTTCCTCCAACACGGCGACAGCGTCCAGTACCAAGTGCGCAAGAGCGCCGAAGAGCCCGAATGGAAACCCGCCGCAAAGGCCGCTCTGAAGAAGGCCGCCAACTACGCCGACGCCCAGAAGAAGAAGGCCGCAAAGGAGAAGGAGCTCGCCATCCGTCTGCAAAAGGAGGAAGAGGACCGTCAGAAGGTGCTTGAGGAGGCCAAGAAGATCGAGGTCAAGGAGGACACTTCGCTGCCCGAGGCCAAGAAGATGAAGCTCGACAACAAGATGGTCCAGCTGCGCGGCAACGGTGTCGACAAGGGCTCGCGCGTGCGCGTCTTTGGCCGTGTTCACCGCTACCGCCAGCAAAAGGGCCTCGTCTTCATCACCCTCCGCGATGGCTACGGCTTCATGCAGTGCATCCTCCAGGGCGACCTCGCAAAGTCATACGACGCCATCACGCTCCAGCGCGAGAGCAGCATGGAGATTGTCGGCGAACTCGCCCAGGTCCCCGAGGGCGCCCACGCCCCCGACAACCGCGAGCTGCACGCCGACTACTTCAAGGTCCTGTTCAAGGCCCCTGGCGGTGACGACGCCATCACCAACAAGGTCCAGGCCAAGGGCGATGCCCAAACCCTCCTCGACCTCCGCCATCTCACCCTCCGTGGTGAGGTTGCTTCCAACGTCATGTTCGTCCGCGATGCCGTCGAGTTCGCCTTCCACCAGGTCTACAGAGAGGTGCGCTGCCGCAAGGTCTCGCCTCCCGCTCTGGTGCAGACGCAGGTCGAGGGTGGAGCCACTCTCTTCAAGTTCGACTACTATGGCGAGCCCGCCTTCCTGACGCAATCCTCGCAACTCTACCTCGAGACGGTGCTGCCCTCGATGGGCGACGTCTACTGCATCGAAAAGTCGTTCCGCGCCGAAAAGTCCCTCACGCGCCGCCACTTGTCCGAGTACACGCACGTCGAAGCCGAACTCGACTTCATCACCTTTGACGACCTGCTCGTCCACCTCGAAGAAGTCATGTGCCGCGTCATCGAAATCACCATGAGCGACCCCAAGATCGCCGCCATCATCAAGGACCTCAACCCCGAGTTCCAGATGCCCCAACGCCCCTTTATGCGCATGAAGTACAGCGAAGCCATCGACTGGCTGGTCGAACACAACATTCCCAACGAGGAGGACCAACCCCACAAGTTCGGCGATGACATTGCTGAGGCTGCCGAGCGCAGAATGACCGATATCATCAACCGTCCCATCTTCTTGACTCACTTCCCCGTCGAGATCAAGGCTTTCTACATGCAAAAGGACAAGGAGGACCGTCGCGTCACCGAGTCTGTCGACTGTTTGATGCCCGGTGTCGGCGAGATTGTCGGCGGTTCCATGAGAATGGACGATTACGACGAGCTGATGGCCGCCTACGAGCGCGAGGGCATCGATCCCAAGCCTTACTACTGGTACACCGATCAGCGCAGGTATGTTTTTTTCTTTTCCTTCTTTTCCTCAATCCATGCTAAATACACTCTCCGCAGATACGGATCTTCCCCCCACGGTGGCTACGGTCTCGGTCTTGAGCGCTTCCTCGCTTGGCTGTGCAAACAGCACACCGTCCGTGATACTTGCCTGTACCCTCGCTACATGGGCCGCTGCACTCCTTAGTTTCGCTGTGCATCTTCCTGTCCCTGTCTGTGTCAGTCCCAAGAAAAAAGCGTCAGTTCGTCGACCGCAAGTGCAATGCGTGGAAAAAGTAGAGCAAGAAAAATGCGAAGAAAAGAAATGTCATTCCATGTCCCAGCGATTCCCCAAACCAACAAACTTGTTCCAACCACTTCGTAACTACTTGTATGTTGCTTCTCACTTAAACCCTGTCTCGCGCTTTCCTACCAGGCTTCTTTCCAGCATGTGCGTGCAATGTAAGCAGAATTGCTCGTTACAAAGAGACATTGTCATCTTGTACATCACTCCACTAGCAACTCGCTCGTACCCTTGGATATTGTTCGAATGCATATGACTTGACCAAAGGAAAAAAGCCACGATCCTCGGTTCTCGCCGAGTCAACTTGTATAGGATAAAGAATTCTAATGATTCTGTCCTGTCATCTTCTCAACCGACATACCTCGAGAGTAATGTGCAAGCCAGCAGACCAGCTACACTGCATTGACTTACTCTCGCTGAGCATAGCACATCAACGACAAACTAGAGCAGAAAGATCCAATCTGCTATGAGTTTTCCTTTTGTTCTGATTGAACCTGGGTGTCAAGTTTTCTGCTCGAAGCCTGCCTCTCAAAGCCTGTGGTTCCCAAACGAGTACTGACAAACATCAAAAGGCCCTCACATTAAGCAAAAGAGACGTTTACTTTCTACCGTGTTGCAAAGAGAGCCACACTATCAGACACTGACAAGAGCACACGTGGAGCCGACAGAGCGAGAAGAGACCTTGGGCATAAAAGTATTTGTACAAGAGCATGAGTATCCACAAGATCGAGAACCGCACCGAAAGAAAACAAAACACAGATTTGCCATTAACTCAGAATGTGATGGATGCAACAAAGAAAAAACAGAAGGTAAACAGACGCGTCTGCTGTAATATAAACGCCTCCCTTTTCATTTCTCTTCCCTTTTCTAGACACTACCTCGAAATGCTTAGTAGTGGATGGCCTTGCCGTGGGTGGCCATGGCAGCCTCCTTGAAGGCCTCGGCGAGAGTGGGGTGAGCGTGCGAGGTTCTGGCGACATCCTCAGACGAAGCACCGTACTCGAGTGCCAAAACACCCTCGGCGATCATCTCACCGGCGTTGGGGCCGACAATGTGAATACCGAGAATGCGGTCGGTCTCGGCATCAGCGAGGAACTTGACCATACCGTCAGAGTCGAGGTTGGTCTTTGCTCTCGAGTTGGCCGAGAAGGGGAAGGAACCGATCTTGTACTTGACACCGGCCTCCTTGAGCTCGGCTTCGTTCTGGCCGACCCAGGCGACTTCGGGGTGTGTGTACATGACCGAGGGGATGGCGCCGTAGTTGACGTGGCCGTAGTTCTTTGTGATGAACTCGATGGCGGCGACGGCCTCTTCCTCGGCCTTGTGGGCGAGCATGGGACCGAATGTGACGTCTCCAATGACACGGATGTGAGGGATCTTGGTGCGGTATTCCTGGTCGATGACGATGCGGCCGCGGTTGTCGGTCTCGAGACCAATGTTCTCCAGACCGAGACCGGCGGTGTAGGGACGGCGACCGATGGCGACGAGGACAACGTCTGCCTCGAGCTGTGCACTGTGTCAGTTGTGTCGGTGTGAAAAAGAGACGATCATGCACTCACAGTCTCCTCCTTGCCGCCCTTGGCAGCCTCGACCTTGATCTTGACGTCGGCAGCGCTGTCGTCACCCTCGACAACCTTGGTGTTGAGCTTGAACTTGATGCCCTGCTTGCCGAGCGTCTTCTGGATGTTCTTTGAGATCTCAGCGTCCATGCCGGGACCACCAATCTGGCCGAGGAACTCGACAACGGTCACCTCAGCACCAAGACGGGACCAGACCGAGGCCATCTCGAGACCAATGATACCGCCACCAATGACAACCATCTTCTTGGGGACGGTCTCGAGGGCAATGGCGCCAGTGGAGGTGGTGACCTTCTTCTCGTCGATGGTCAGACCGGGGAAAGGAGTGGCTTCGGAACCGGTTGCGATGAGGATGTTCTTGCCGCGGACGCTGGTCTCACCACCCTCGGTGAGGTTGACCTGAACGGTGTGCTCGTCGGCAAAGGCACCGGTGCCCTTGATGTACTCGACGTTGTTCTTCTTGAACAGGAACTCGATACCCTTGGTCAGGCCGTTGACCGACGTCTCCTTGGCCTTCATCATTTGCTTGAGGTTGAGCTTGACATCGCCGACTTCGATACCGCGGTTCTTGGTGTCGTGGAGGATCTGGTGGTAGAGGTGCGAGTTGTTGAGAAGAGACTTTGAGGGGATGCAGCCGACGTTCAAGCAGGTACCGCCGAGGGAGCCACGCTTCTCGATACAGGCGACCTGAAGGTGGCGACTGGTTAGCGTGTGTGTATGGGCTTGTCTGCAGAGCGATAGGCCTCACCTTGAGACCCTCCTGACCGGCCTTGATGGCGGCAACGTAGCCGGCAACACCACCACCGATGATGACCAAGTCCTTCTCCTCTGCGCAAAAGAGTCAGCCCGAGCTCTCCTCTGTTCTTCCTTTAAACGAGCGTACCGGTCTCGGTGGCGTACGATCTCCTTGATTGGACTCTGTCGACGAGGTAGAGGGTCGAAGGCGAGGCGCGGAAAGTGTTGTTTGCCGAACGGAGCAGCGGGCGCGATGCGCGGGGGATCATGTGCGAGAACATGGTGGCGGCGGTAGGGAGGGAGTGGAACAGGGGAACGAAGGAAACAGAGGACCTGTAGGGAGCAGGGCTATAACAAACTCTCTCTGTTGAGGTTCCAGCTCTTGCTAACCAACGACGATTCGCAAAGCCGTGCCAAGCCTGCTCTCTCGGTCAGAAGCTGCGGACTCCCGCACCCGCCAGCCAATTCTTTGCCCGAGACGCCCGACTCTTGCCGAAACACAACAAGGCGCACAAGGCGTGTGCCCGTCTTCACACTTGTACATACACATCAGTCTAGAACAGTTTCATCTCCAAGGGGTATCAACAAGAAAAGGAAGCCTATACAGTTCGTGACCCATGACCCTCCAACAACGCCAATACAATTCCAGCCGTCTCCTTCAAGCCTGCGCCTGAACAACCTTGTACCCCTCGTTGACCACCTTAGTAATTTCCTCATCCTTGTGTTGGAGGAGCCCCAGTGCATACGCAACATCGTTCCATTGCCTCTCGTTCTCTGCTCGCGGTAGCCTTGCTGCCAGCTTGTTGGCAAGCTGTTTCGCGTGCTTGTCCTTCTCAATGAAGCCCGACAAGAACTTGATGATGCGTCGGAACTGATCCTCTTCGAGCTCCTCATCACGAGAAAGCAAACTGAACATATCGACAAACTGGTTGTAGACGGCATTGTCCTTGCCAGCCAGCTCGCTGAAGAACATCCGCGACATGTCGCGTACCCTGTCATCGCCATCCTCGACACACTTGGCCATCTCACTGAGCTGTCCTTTGACCTTGACTTGTCCAGCCAGAATCAAGAATGTCAATGTCATCAGACAAGTACGCTTGACCGGCAGAGATCTGTCAGACAGGCGGCGGTAGAGGTAGTCGGTGTTCTCATCAATCAGGTGGTTGAAGCAAACTGCCATGTCTCCAAGAGCAATGACCAAATTGTTGCGAGTCGTGGCATCCGGACTCCTCTCGAGGATAGTGATGAGCAGTCCCAAGTTTTGCTCACAGTACTCCGAACTTACACACATCAACTTGGCCAAACACAAAGCGGCTTGTGCCTGCAGCTCTTGGTTGGCGTATGATGTGTTGTTCATGCAAATCTCGCGAACCAACGGGCCAAAGTTGGCCAGCAGCGACTGAGGTCCATAGAGAAGCTCTCTTTCACGAACGTGTGCAATGGCATCAGTAAAGTCGTCCTCGGTGGTGCCAGTGATGAGGTCGAGGTCATCTTGCTCCTCTTCCTTGACGTCTTTCGCATCCTTCTTTGCGCCCTTGCCCTTCTTGACTGGTACAGGGGCCGCGGCTGCTTGCTTTTCCTTGTCCATCTTTCGGCGCTTGAAGTCCATTTCACACAGTTCCAAGTGAACAATCTGCTTGATCGCAATGTGACCAACTGTGAAGAGTAGTTGAGATAAGGGCAGACCGGAATCCTCGGCCTTGGGCATTTCGACATCTTCCTCTTCTTTCTTGATCTGAGGCGCATCTTCCATAGGCTCGTCTTCCATACCACTCATCTCAATGTCACCGTCATCCTCAACTTCAACCGGCTCTGACTTTGTAGTTGTCACAGCTGGCAAGAACACCTTCTTCGTCTTGAATCTGAGAATCTCAGACGCCAATTCATCAGGATGTTTGGAAAGAGCGTATATGGCACTAATGACCTGTTCGGCAAGACCATACCACTCCTTGCTCGAAGACTTCACATCTGCCATGGCAGCCAGTTTTTGCAGGACGGCATGATCGTTGGGCAATCTTGTTGAAGTCGGAGCAGCTTGGACGCCTTTGGTGTGCTTGGGGTTGTTCATGCGCATCAAAGCAATGCAAGTAAACTTGGCGAGGACGAGATCTGTCCTACCGTACGCTCCGAGACCGATGCGAAGACATGTCGCCATCTCTTTGACGATGATGTCAGGGTCAGCTAGGGCGAGCATGCCGAGTACAATAATGGCACCACGACGTTGATTCTTCGAGATCTCTCTGCGCTCGATGCCGTAGATTTGCCACAGCTTCTGTATGGTCGCGTCTTTGATGAAGTCTGATTGCATCATCGTGCTAAGCAGTTGTTCCAGACTGGTCAACTCAGCAGCCGTCGCTCCAAACGTCAGACTGACCATGTTTCTGGCGACGAAGTTGGCAGAATCGTTGGCGGAGAAGCCACTCGGTGCCTCGAAGAACAAGCCCTTGTAACATTCTATGAGATGGGCTTGCACACCCTTGCCTTCATCACTGTTTCCCTTGGTCCAGATGAGGCGCAGCATCTTTCGAATACCCGTGCGGGCAGTTTCGATGTTGTATGCGTTTGCAATGACGAAGAAATCCATGGCTTCGATGACTTCAGATTTGTTCTTGGAAGCGAGCAATTGAGTGATGATGGGCGAGGCCTCATGCAGTACTTCAACAAACTTGAGAGCCTCAATGTAGTAGCGACGAGTCAAGGTGAGTTTGCTCATCATCTCGGATGTGACAGCTTCAGCGGCGGCCTTTTCAAAAGCTGCCTGCTTCTGCTCTTCTGTCATGGCGGGCTTCTCCTTAGCTGGCGACATTTGCGTGGCATCGTCTAGGAGCTCCTCGTCGACTGTGGCTTCTTGTTGTTCCACCATAGCAGCGGCTTCTTGCGGTGGTTTCAGAGCATTGAGCTCGGCCTCGCACACTTCCAAGCGCGAATTCCAGTCAGAGTATGAAAGCTGACCGCCGTGCAGGACGGCGAAGGGATGTGTCTGAACGAGTTTTGCGAGCAATTTGATGGCGTTTCTGCGGACGTTGCTGCTCTTGTCTTCCAGGCTTCGACACGCGAGATCTGCCGCTGTCTGTCTGCGCTTGGGATACTTTGTTTCGAGCTCGCAAAGCTTCATGTAGACTTGAATGGCGCGACATCTGCAGTAAGGGTTGATGTCGAGGAAGCGTTCTTCGAGCACTTCGAAAAAGGCGTTGATCTGTCCCTTGTGGTTCTCGCTGCGCTCTTCGCCTTCCTGCTTGCTCAACATGGCAATCAGGTTTCCGCAGACTTCAATGATGGAGCAGCGCAGAGTGTAGGATTCGCTGTCAAGCAACTTTGCGAGCAGCATGACTTGCTTGATGACCTGCCGTGGTGCGAGCTCGGAGAATTTTGTGATGAATGTCGAAACAGATTTGGGGCCTTTCAAGTCACTGCTGCTAAACTCTTGATTGCTCAATTCACGTAGCACTTCTTCGGACAGTTGAGGGTAGTCGTATTGTTCGGCCAGAATATTGAGCAGCTCAGCCATTGGTTCCGAGAGGTGCTCAAAGTACAAAAGACTCTGGATGATGTTTGTCTGGGCGCCAGAAGCATGACCGTGATGCTTGATAGCAATGCACAGCACCTTGAAGGCGTGCATCTTGATGGCAGTATTCTTGACTCTTGCTTCATTCTCCATCATGAGGTAGACGGGGCGCGTGAAGAGGCCGATGAAGGTGTCGCGTTCGGAAGTGGTGACGAAGATCCTGGCGAGTTTGAGCTTCATGACCTTGGCCATTGTGTTGAGGGCCGACTGAATCTGCATCGAGGGGTCCCAGGGCGCATCTTTGGCTGTCTTTTTGGTGGCGGCAGCTTTTCCTCCTCTTGCACGGGCGGCGGGCGCGGCAGACTTCTCGGACGAGACCCTCGTTTCGACGCTGGTAAAACACCACATGAGGAGGAAGGAAAGCATTTCGAGGAGTTGCTTGTGCTGAGGGATCGAGTCTTGTTCGTCGGCTTCGATGTCATTGTGGACCGAGTCGGCCTCGGCGGAGAGGGCCGAGAGGATGAGATCGAGGAGCTTGGAGAGCGACTGGGTGGGGATGAGGCTTGATTTCCTGAGGTCTTGGTCAGGCACATGTGTCTGCTCGGCGTCTTGGTGAGAAGTGGGAGCGCACTTGAGCAGGAACTGCAACGAGTCAAAGTTGGCCGAGCGGGCAACAGCTTCCGGGTTCTCTGTGATGGCGTCCACGATGGGGTTGAGGACGGCGTTGACCAGGGCAGGCGTCAGGTCGTCCGGGTTGTGTTCGCACTCGAGCAGGTCGGGATGCGCGTCGGGCGTGTCGGTCTCGAGGGGGTTGTTGAGATACGTCTTGAGGGCATGGTTGATGTCGAATTCCTGAAGGGCCTCCATGTTGGGCGAGGCACACCCTGAGGGTCGAGTCGGATGCTTGCTGGGAAAGGAAAGGCGCAGCGACGGGCGAAGAAAGGAAGGCGCGGCGACGGGCAAGGAAAGCGCTGTAGAGCTGTTGATGTTTGCGGAGAAGACGAATCTCTTGTTGTCGTCTTGCCCGATCGGGGAAGGCGCCGCTTTCCATGCCTTCTCCATCATGGCCGCGACGGAGGGGTAGTTATTTCCTGACAAGTCAACAACAACAACAATAACAAACAAGTCAATTCGAAATGTCGTTTGTCTGATCGGGAACTGGCATTGACTCGGAGCAGAAATCAACACAATGGCCAGCATGCGTGGAGCCAAAACAGTGCGCGAGGCCATGGCGGCCGCCGACTATCACATGCGCAGCGAGGACGAGACCGAAGACGCCATGGACGAGAGCAAGAACAGCATGGACGAGAGTCAAGCCACCGAGTCCGATGGGAGCGACGACGACGTCGAGGCCTCGGTGCAAGAGGACATTGCTCGCTTCGAGCAGTCGTTCAAGAACATTTCGCAGCGCTTCCGTCTGGTCAACCGCATTGGAGAAGGTATCGAACTGCATCTCCACCTTGTCCTTGTTGCTCTGTCTGACCCTCTTGCAGGCACCTTCTCGACCGTCTACAAAGCCGAAGACCTCCTCTACGACAAGTACAAGAACGACTGGGAAAACATGGCCCTCTCGCCCCAAGCAAAGACCGCACGCGACCGCCCGCGCGCTCGCTACGTCGCCATCAAGAAAATCTACGTCACCTCGTCGCCCATGCGCATCTTCAACGAGCTCGAGTTGCTGTACGACCTTCGCGACTCGCAGAATGTCTGTCCGCTCATCACCGCCTTCCGCCATCAGGATCAGGTCGTAGCCGTCCTGCCATACTTCCAACACCGCGACTTCCGGGACTACTTCCGTGACATGACCGTCAACGACATGCGTGTCTACTTTAACCAACTCTTCACTGCCGTCCGCGCCGTCCACGAACACCAGATCATCCACCGTGACATCAAGCCCACAAACTTCCTCTACTCGCCCACCACGCAAAAGGGCGTCCTTGTTGACTTTGGTCTGGCCGAGCGAGAAGGAACCGACTGGCACCACTGCAACTGCCAGTATTCACAATCCGACCGCCAATACCGTTACCAGAGCTCTCTCTACTCATCCATCCGAACGCAATACCGAGATGCCGGCCAACTACCACCACCTCCTACCTACCCGAAAGAAGACTCGAGGAATTCTCGCAGAGCGAACCGTGCTGGCACCAGAGGCTTCCGCGCTCCTGAAGTCTTGCTGAAATGCACTTCCCAGACTTGTATAATCGACATCTGGAGTTGCGGCATCATCCTCCTCACTCTTCTCAGCCGCCGATTTCCTTTCTTTCACTCTGCCGACGATATTGATGCCTTCATAGAACTGTGCAGCATCTTTGGCAAGCGTCGCATGAATGAAGCTGCTTTGTTGCATGGCCAGGTGCTGCAGACCAACATTCCAACCATCAGTGAGAATGGCCACAGCTGGGAGAAGATCCTTCTGTGGTGCACCGAGCGTCGGAAGGGTGATCTGCCGCTTACTGATGAGGAAAAAGAGGCTGTTCAGTTCATGTCTCTTTGTCTTGAGCTTGATCCTTCCAAGCGCATAACAGCCGATGAAGCACTTGAGCATCCCTTCTTGAACCTCGATGCCTCCGGTAGCTCTCAATACGGTGCCGCCGATAATGTCGACGAAGAGTGATGTGACTTGCATCTTTAGCATTAACGGTCATAAGGTCGGAGTTCTGTTTGAAGACAAAAAGCAAATGATACCACGACATGGGAGGCCACAGAACGGTAAAACTAGCATCATCCTGGAGTCCTGGGTTCTATTCACCATGTACATATTCTTGTAACCATTATCATCGTCTTTCTCAGATACTTTGCCTCGGTGGTCACTCGATATGCAATTTGGCGTTCATCTGACACATCGCTCATCTGTAGGTGTAGCAACAAACCATGTAGTTCCATGTCTCTTAACAAGCTGTTCGTAGGGGAAATGACATGGTGGACTTGTGCACGCAAAGAGCACGGAAACACTGCATAGCCAACACAACGATAAGAGTTCAAGGAGCTGCTTTTCATCCTACGTGACCAAAAGCAATCCCAGTCAAAGATCGAAAGAGTATACCAGCAAAGACAAGATGATGGTTTTAGACAACAGGGTATCCCTCACAACAGTTGACGTCATCGGTTTTCTACCCACCTGGCACGATATTCAATGCTGCGTGGGCTCTTGTATCAGATCTGTCCAGGTCTGCGTGCTGTGTCTTTTCAGGGCTGCTGCGACAGACATGTGGTCGAATGCGCGATGTCGGTGTAGACACCATCCTTGGGTGGACGAAGTGTTTCCGGCGAAAGCATCCGGGAATATCCCGTCATGTGGAGGAAGGATCGAAGGATCACGAGGATGCTGACAAGCAGTCTGAAGGTTTCCATGTCCACCAATTGCAACTCCGAAGACTCCAATACAACGCAATGGATGCCCCCTACGAACATGAACGGATGATTGCGGAGCTGGCGGTGCAGCGAGCGTCTCTGCTGACCAAACGAATCCTCGCCGACATCGACAAAGGCGCGCTGGATAAGAGCGATCGCACTCCCGTCACTATTGGCGACTTTGGCGCTCAAGCCCTGATGATTGGTGCCATACACCACAATTTTCCCGAAGATTCATTCATCGGCGAAGAGACGGCGACTGCACTACGCGAGAATGATCAACTGCGAAGCCGCGTCTGGGATCTCGTCTCCACCACGCATCTGAAAGAGAGAGAGCCAGATGAGCGCTTGGGAAGCATTGGATCAGCAGAAGAGATGATGGACACGATTGATCTGGGCAACCATCCAGGAGGCCGCAAAGGTCGTATCTGGATTTTGGACCCCATCGACGGCACAGCCACCTTCATGCGCAATCAGCAGTATGCTGTCTGCTTGGCTTTGATTGTGGATGGCGAACAGAAGGTAGGCGTCATTGGCTGTCCCAACCTGGATCTCAGCACTGGCAAGATATCGGAGGAGAATGCGGACAACGCTGGCAACGGTCAGATGCTCTCTGCTATCAAAGGTCGAGGCGCTATCATCAGGCCTCTGGGCCATGGAGGATTGCAGCCATCCAAGCCAATCAACAGGCGTGAAGATATCTCCACCGATCCCAAGGCGCTCGACTTTGTCGAGTCTGGAAACAGCAAATCTGTCGATCTGGAATTCCATCGCAAGGTAGCCGAGAAGCTGGGCGCCCCGTGGCCTGGCACTGACATGTGGTCCTCTCAAATGCGATACATCGCCATGGCTGTTGGTGGTGGCGATATCATGCTGCGTTTCTACAGCAAGAAAGGCCATAAGTCTTACGTCTGGGATCATGCAGGAGGATTCCTTATATTTGAGGAGTCGGGCGGTAAGGTCACTGACCTAGACGGCAAGCCCGTTGACTTTGGCGCTGGAAGGAGGTTTGAGAACAACAGTGAAATGGTTGCCGCTCCCGAGAAGGCTCAACCACGTATACTGCAACTCGTCAATGAAATGCTTGGAGCTTGAGGTATCACCAGCGCCTCTTCGTTAATCTGTTCAGTACCATTCGCTTGCCATAGTAAGTAAAGACGCCACGTCAATCGAGCGCGTGACAGAGGGCGATGTCGCCAACGTGTACGATTTATCAACAGATAGCTTACTGGACTCTTCTCTGCAGATCGAGAAAGAACAAAAGAACACACAACATGGTCCGAGGCTTTCTCCAGGCTTTCTGTTACCCTCCAGGTTGTTTCTGTCACCAGCAATCGCTACTTGCATACACACATCCGAGGCTGTGGTTTGCGACCTCCCCTGTTGAGCACTGGCTATCCCTCGCAAGATACGTACAAATCCAAACCACCAATCGATGTCCACTGTCCAACAACCTCAGGCGAAGCTACAATACTGCCGGCCGTAACTCGAATGCCAAGTTGTCTGGGCTACTCTTGAACGAAATTGCCAAGTCCTGCCCGGAGCGCGCCAAGCTGATAACATGTTATCTCCTCTTTTCGCCCCATACAAGAACAAGACGATAGGGATGGAGGCACGGTAAATTAGACGATGGAAGGTCGCGAGTCGCAATCCGGGCATGCAATCGCGCCACGCTCCACACCGCCGGTATTTGAAGCGGGGTTGTCGACAATGGCCGACTCTGGACTGTGGCATAGATGAATAGCAGAAAGCCTCAGCTCCTAACTTGGAGCTACGATACGAGAATACGAGCGTTATCTGACTGCATGCGATAGCAGCTAGGGGTTTATGATTCTCCATTCTCTGCGGCCACCAATCAAGACGTCCAGATCTTTTTGGGGAAGACAACCACGAGTCGCGAGTTACAACTGCGATTCTCGGCCTCTGGTTATTCTTCCGTCGACGTTATGACAACCTTCCTATTCGGGCATGTGAGATGGTGACTTTCATCCAAGCAGTATCAGGAGATAGCATTCTGATCAATTGAGTTCCACCAGCCAAGCTGTCGCTATCTTGACACCACGAACGCAACCTCTGGAACTCCTCTTCGCCTTGCTTCTTGTGTCTACCAAGCGTCTTGGGACCATACATGGTGGCGCAAATCAGTCCGCCAAGCTGATAGAAACCAGTCCGGATAGCATAATCAAGCGAAGGATATGCAGGTTGGCAGGATATCGACGCCACACTGATAGGTCGTGTGTCTCTGTCGCTCACGGCGTGGGGAGGCGACCACACTGCATGGAGGATGCGACAGAATGGCTATTGGAACAGATAAGGTGATCAACGGGCTGGACGTGAGAGCCAGATATAAAGTCTGCTATGCACGATCCCTCAAACACAGCAATCATCTCATTATTCCATCTCCGCCATATATCGGCCTCCTGGTTGTGATCTATCATGGCCGAACCAGAAAAGAGAATCACCGAGGTGGAGATTGAACCCGTTGGCAAGGATGTGGCCGTGGGTAGCGTCGTTGAGCTGGTAAGAGACCACGTCGAGGACGACTTCATGCTTATACTTTGATGCTAATCAAAATGTCTAGAAGAATGAGTCGGGCGAGAGCCTCCCGAATCAGGAGTTCCAAGAGTAAGTGATTGAAGTCCAACAAAAGAATATCTAGAAACAGAGAGACCCCCACTGAAAGTCGTAACTTCGACCGCTCTCTCTCGACAAAGCTATCGAAAGACTGTCTCTTTTGGTGGGTCCCTATTGCTCTCTTCTCCTGCCAGAGGAGAGTGAGAGTGTCAATCAGATGGACTCCGCTCTGTTTATGGAAAGCATTCATCGCCGCAAGTTCTGACGTATTCCCAGCGATCTCAACGTTACCTCTGACGACTATGTCCATGCAAGAGAGGAAGCGCAGAACTTCACTCTCGAAGAGACGAGAGCCATGATGGAGAAGGTCTGGAAGATTCACGAGCTCGACCCCAACTTCCCGGATAGCATTCTCGACAAGATCAAGGAGTTCTTGTTCAATGAGGACGTCTTCATCAACCCTGAGAAGCATGCCGACCTCATCGCTGAGATCAAGATCGAGGCCGCTCTGATCGTCAACAACTCACCGTACGCCGAAGTCAGAGCCGTCGTGGACAACACCGATGATCCCAACATGCCTTGCGCGTCTCTTCGTGCCTACGTTATTGGCCTGGTCTTCGTTAGTCTGCTCGCTTTCATCAACCAGCTATTCTCCATCAGACAGCCTTCCATCACCGTCGAAGCAAACGTCGCTCAGCTTTTAGCATATCCCGTCGGAGTTGCTGCCGCAAGATGGCTTCCAGACAAGGGGTTCACTCTGTTCGGAACGCGCCACAGTCTGAACCCTGGACCGTTCTCTAGGAAGGAACACATGCTTGTTACCATCATGGCCAAAGTTGGAGCCAACCTTCCGTACACCGACTATGTCGTATGGGTACAGTTTCTTCCTCACATGTTCGACCAAAGCTGGGCTGGCTCGTTCGCATACCAAATCGTCATCGCCCTCGGCACCAACTTTATTGGTTTTGGTCTTGCTGGTATCTGTCGTCGCTTCCTCGTATATCCCGCCTACTGCGTCTGGCCCACTTCTCTCGTTACCATGGCCCTGAACAACTCTTTCCACGATAGCAACAACCCTTCCGTCATGGGTCCATTCAAGAAGGTCTTGACCATGTCTAGGCTCAAATTCTTTGTCCTGACTTTTACCGCCATGTTCTTCTATTTCTGGTTCCCTAACTTCATCTTTGGAGCCCTCAGCACCTTCAACTGGATCAACTGGATTGCACCAAACAACCTCCATCTATCCACCGTGACTGGAATGAACAACGGACTTGGCATCAACCCTTTCCCTACCTTTGATTGGAACATCCTGCTGTGGGATCAAATGGACCCTCTGATGGTACCCTTCTTCAACACCATCAACCGTTTCGCTGGATTGGTCATCTCCGCCTTTGCCGTCCTTGGTATTTGGTACTCCAACACCTTCAACACTGGATATCTGCCCATCAATTCGAACAAGGTGTTTGACCATTTCGGTGAATTCTACAATGTCACTCGCACTCTTGACCACCGTGGCATGTATGATGACGCAAAGTACACCGCTTATTCACCTGCCTACATGAGTGCTGCGAACCTGACCGTCTACGCATGCTTCTTTGCGATCTATACCGCCACCATTTCATACGCCTTCATGTACCACCGTCATGAGATCATGATGGGCTTCAAGAACCTCTTCCACCGTGGCGAGAGAGAAGAGTACAATGACGTCCACAATCGTCTGATGTCTGTTTACCCAGAAGGTTGGTGTTTTTCTCTCTACCATTCCGAGATCCAGCTAACACTCTGTAGTCCCTGAATGGTGGTATCTTATCTGCTTGTTGGTGTCCGTTGCCTTTGGTTGCGCCGGTATCGCCGCATGGCCGACTTATGTAAGCAACCCCAGCAGTTGCACTGAACTACCCGCTAATTTAATGTTGCCAGACCACTGTTGGCACCGTCTTCTACGGTCTTGCCCTCTGTATCGTCTTTGTCGTCCCCATCGGCATCATCAGAGCCATCACTGGTATTCAAGTCACCCTCAACGTCTTGGCCGAGTTCATCGGAGGTGCTTGGGTTGGAGGTAACGCTCTGGCCATGAACTTCTTCAAGTCCTTCGGCTACGTTACGTGCGCTCACACGATCCAATTCCTGAACGACCTCAAGCTCGCACACTACACCAAGATCCCGCCCCGCCACGCTTTCTGGGCCCAGATGATTGCATGCCTTGTTTCCACCGTCGTCTGCACTGGTGTCCTCAACTTCCAGATCCACATCAAGGACGTGTGTACCACAGACGCACCCAACCGCTTCTACTGCCCGGGAAACAACACTTTCTTCACTGCTTCTGTGCTCTGGGGCACCTTGGGTCCTCACAAGGTTTTCGGCAAGGGTGGACTGTACACTCTTCTCCTCATCGGCTTCCCGGTCGGTCTCGTCGTGCCTCCCATCCTCTACTATATCACCCGCCGGTTCCCCGAGAAGAAGTGGCTGCGTCAGATCCACCCCATCGCCATCATCTACGGCGCTCTCACCTGGGCACCTTACAACTTCTCCTATGTCTGGCCTCAGGTGCCCATTGGCTTCATGGCCATGGTCTGGCTCAAGTCTCGCTACCTGGCTTGCTGGGCCAAGTACAACTACGTGCTCAGCGCTTCTTGGTCTGCTGCCATTGGTCTGTCTGCCATCATCATCTTCTTTAGTGTGCAGTACTCTGGCAAGATCAGCCTTGATTGGTGGGGCAACACTGTGTCGTACCAGGGGTGCGAAGACACTGCTTGCACGCGACTTACATTGGCCGAGGGAGAGTTCTTTGGCCCTCGGTCTTGGTAAGCGCTTGTTATGACCATGCTTTATTCTTGTTATGCGGTGGATGTTTTGTTGTTTTGTCCTGTCTATAGTTTTGCTCACAGTCTGCCATCTACAATGTTCTCTGCAATGCAAGCATTTCTCCTCGCCACGTATGTTGTGTAAACTATGGACCAGCGGATCAGCTACAGTTTGAGGTGCACGTTACAAACATCTTGAATAATTTTTCATTCAGCAACCACCAGCCACCCAACTCTTCTTTTCAGGCTATATCACTGATATTCACACGCACAACCCTTAGCTCAAGTGAGGCTTAGGGGTTTTAGGCAATGACACCGAGGTTCGTGCACAAGCAACATGAACGCCACATACCAGATATTGTATTTGTTTATAGCACTATTTTCCACATCAATTGGTTCTGTGGTGTAGTTGGTTATCACTTCTGTCTAACACACAGGCGGTCCCCGGTTCGAACCCGGGCGGAATCATTGTTTTGTTCGTGTTGTGCATAAAAAACCGGTTGTGGTATAGCATTTTTGGAAGCCAGTGGATGGATTTTTTTTTTTTTGGAGGGGGGGATTTTCGAAGGTGCGTGGCCGCAACGTCCGACGCTGATGCCGATGCCGAGGGTGAAGCGACTTCACGTGCTTGCTCTCACGTTCCTTTCTGTTTTCCACGAGAATTTGCTCTGAGAACCATTGGTCTTTTTGACTAGAAGGACGCTGACTGCGATGGAAGCAATTCCCATAACCCCTTTGCGGTTATATGAATGTATGGTGCCAAGGTACCATCCTAAGCAGTGTGTGTGTTTATCGAAGTGAACGATTTGCATTTGTGGAAACGAAGTAGCTATGGGATATCTTTGAAAGAAAGCAAGTAAGAAGAACCACAAAAGAGACTGCTGATACAAACAGGACTTTTTTCCTCCTTCAACGCCTTTGAGCGAAAAGAATGATGACACGCTCGCTTGGAAATAATGACAGAGGAAATGGAAAAAGTAATTGCAGCGCAAGCTTTATTTGCTGCGGTCAATGATGGGTCCACCTCTCCCTTCTTCCCTTTCGTGCCTGGCGACCTGGTTAAGGAGACTGCCAGGGACATATTGGCTCTCCTCCGAGACGTCGATTATGGGTTCGCGAGCGTTTCTGCTGCCGCTCATGACACCTCTGCCTACGGAGTTCTTGCCGTCGTAGCCACCGCGAGCATTATTCAGAAGACCACGGCCTGTGAAAGCATCGTCTGTCGATTCGTGCCCAGGCCTGTGAGCTAGCGATCGCTGGCGATTGACTCCTGCGTTGGCTGCTGCAGAAACATTGGCTCGTCCACCACGCCAATCATGGGAAGATGGAATTTGGTAAGCCTGTTCGGGTGTTGTTGCATTATCAATCAACCCTCCAGGCCCAACCTGGTCGGGATGGACGCCTCTGCCCTTCTTGACATGTTGGGGTGGTGGCTTGTAGGTAGGAGTGAGATCGACCAGTGGCTTCGCCAGGTCCTTTGCGCGGGTTGAGCCAGATCGCTTCAGACCGTCATCAGCTGCTATCAGACGCTCGCGCGTAGAGGGGCGGTGCTTGAGGTCAGTGCCATGGCCTTCAGCACGGCGTGTAGATCCTGTTCTCTTGACAGAGGACTGTCGGTTCAGTGCCTCGGCTTGATTGCCACTCAACAACGAGGGACCAGTGGCCCAAGGATTCTTAGCGGCAGCTTCACATTCTGCGGCCGCCGCTTGGCGAGTAGAGTAGCTTCTGCCGAGCAAGCCATCTCCAGTAAATGCTTCTCTTTCTGCGTCTTGATCGAAAGAAGCTCTTCTGTTTCCAGCCAGATTGCCAAGAGGTTCATCATCCGCCAGTTTCTGCTGTTGGGACAAAACAGAGGGATGACTGGAACGCTCCCGCACCGATGGTTTCCGAGCAGGAGCACCAGAAGCGGTATCTTGGCCTCTTGATGAAGAGGGTCTATCAAACTTCTCAAGGTCTATGAGTGGCTTATAGCTACCAAGCTGATAGTGGGCATCCATTGACCCAGTCGAAGGTTGTTGAGCATGAGATGATTGTTTCGATTGTTTAGTCGCTTTGCTAGACGATCGACCCAAACCTGACACCGTCTTCTTCTTGCCCTCATCCTTGGCATGGTGTAGGTACCAACTGCGCCAGGCCTGCACGGCGTCGTAGAAACTAGTAGCAAGAGTTTCGTCAGACGTACAGAAGAAATGGACGTATACTGATTTCGAGTCTTGTTGGAATATGTTGGACTTTTGTTGGCTCTTGACGGCGTAGCAAATCTTCTTGGGAGGTTTCAGCACCTTGGATGTAAATCTGGCGGTAGGGTTGTAGATGTCAAAATCGGTGAGATGACCAATGTTTGCCGTTTCGGACTCTTTGTTGGGCTTGGCCGCTACAAGCTGACCATCTTGACGAATGGTAATCAGACGCTTGTTCCATTTGCCTGGTTCCTGCGAATGTTGCATCAAGAACGATGACTCTCTCGGTTTCTCACGGGGGACATTGGCGAGACTGAGATTACTCGTGTTGCTTGACAAAACACGGGCAGGCACGATCTGCAAGGAATTGGAGATGTCATCGTCCCAGGAGTTCATAACATCGAAAACATATTCGTAGCGTCTGAGTGGTCGCGTTACGTCCACCTTTGATGTGAAACTCTCCAGAAGGACAGATGCCTTGAGATCGATGGGCTCGGACAGGCAGTTGGCGGCTGATGCTAACAAATCTGTCGCGGAAGTGGTGGGCTCGACAGGAAGATCAATCGCTTGTCCGTTACACTCGACGCGAACACGCTGCTCGATAGTCAGCCATGCATCGGCATAGTGATTCAGTTCAACTCACTCTTCTTATTACTGGTGCGCCGTTTGGTGCTGACAAAGGTGCATCGGTCATGGGTACTATGCCACCGCCTCCTGGTCTGATGACTGGAGGCTCTGCCGACTTTGTGGCAGCAGGACGGGCATTGGGCGGTTTCTTTGCAGCATCGCGAGTTGTGCTCTTCTTCTTCTTCTTTCTGCCAAACAAGCCAAAACAGCCAGCTGTTTCTTCAGCCGAGACTTCACCCTCTTCCTGATCGGGTATGAAGTTTACGACTTTAGCGCGAATGTGTGTGGGTGCCTGTGCTCTTGCAAAGGCCATTGGGTCTTCTCTGGGAGGAGATTTGGACTGTTCCAAGCTCTTGGGCTGCGATCGCATGCTTGCGTATCCATCGTCACCAGAATCGAGGGCGCCGGCTTCGACGTCGCGTGAGCCATTTCTACCACGGCTACCACGAGTGGAGCGACTTCTAGTCGGAAAGATGGGCGGTTCGTTGGTGGACTCGTCGAGAGTTTGTTGTTCTTGGGAGTGAGCGGCGCCAGGGCGGGTTTTGTGGTAGCGAGACCTGCTTCTACCGATACCAGCGTCGGCTGTAGTTTGCGGTGTGGATGTGGTTGGCGCCTTGCGCTGCGAGCGATAGCGCGCGGGCTTTCCCTCCTGAGCGTCAGCCATGTCGCGTGCGCAAGCCGCAGTGGTTTTTGTGGAAAAATGTGTGGCTATGAATTGTTTTCTGCTGGTTGCGTCACATATGCAGGAACATAACGGTCCAGAACACACGAGTGGATGCGATGCGTCGCGGCGGATCAGGGTCAATGGAAAGGGATGTTGAGAAGAAGAGTGTCGCTGGCCTGCTGCGACTCTGATGGATTAAGAATCGACGTGTCTCGAATGCCCGAGGCGCGTCTAATAATAAAAACACCAAAGGGAGGGGGGGTTGTGTTTGGGAAATGAATTTCGAAACATCGAGGAGCGAGACTCTCGGATCTGCAAAACAGCAGGAGCCCCCGAGCCCGCTGCCAATTACGGATTCTCAATCGCCCAAGCTCGAAAAAAGACTCGTCACACGACTGCTCCTTCCACGCCTCCGTCCTCGTCTACACGAATTACACGACCGCCCAAGCCCACCTAATCATGCCGACATGCGAGTGACAGCCTTGGCCGCCATACTTGCTGAGGTCAATGTCGAATCTGCCAACTTCTTCAAACCCCAACTTGTCAAACAATCCTCTGGCAGGCCCCTCGGAGACCGTGTCCAGATATATGCTAACCTTTTCTCGATCCGCGGCTTCCATGACCTGCTTTACGAGCGCTGTTGCCGCCCCTCTTTGGCGGTTTGTCTTTATGGTCCCAATGTTCATGAGCACTGTCGTGTCGTCGTCAGCCTTTGTCGACCAAGTCAGCTAAGCAGGGCAACCAACAGTAGTGCCTCCGCCCACGCAGCACATCATGGCGGAGCTTTGTAACTCGGTGTCTGAACTCTACGACGAGCCCTGCATTCATTCCAGGTGCGATCGAGTCCCCGTAGGCTTCCTGTGCTTCGGCCTAATCGCTGTCATTCTTTGCACTCGACTCCGGGAACTTTGCTGAGCATACCAGCTCTTCTGCCATCTGTTCTTCGCCGTCTGCCTCAGCCTTGGGCATACGCCACTCGGCAAAGCTGACTATCTTGTTGCGCTCATCTCGAGCAACGAACCAGGCGTGGTCTGAATCTTGCAAGCTATCAGCGATGCGTGCCGCTTGGTTGAAGTTTAGCGCCAGCACATTCAACGATCCTAGGCAGAGCTCTATGAATGGCGTGAGCTCGTCATGCGAGTAGATTGATGTTACGGCGGGAACGTCAGCAAGTGTCGCTTCCGAAACCTTCCAAGACATTGGTGAGGGTTGTGACAAGAGTATGAAGCCAGAAGGCCCGCTTGTGTATGAAGTAGCCATCTACCCATCCCTTGATCCATCTTCATGTGCCGTGCTACGTATCCCGCTTGAAAGATAAGGCCGTATGCATGGCGATAAGCACTCGCGTGAGCCCTGAGGGTGATCTATATGCACACACCTCGGTCGGAGAATGACTTGACAGATGTCGTGAGCACGAGAGAGACGATTGTTCCGCACTCTGAACATGTGCAAGTCAGCCTCCGCATTTCATATACGGCTGTTATACAAGATCTTCACATGTGTGTGTAAACAGTAGGGCTAGAATGTGGAGCTGTGGAGGGCAGAAGCTTTTTGCGGAGAGGCAGCCGAAAGTCAAACGGCACTTCCGCTCTCCTCTCTGCTGACAGGGGCCGAAGCTGTACTCCTCGAAATGCAACACAAGAGGCCTACTCTTTCAACCAGCCTGACTCGATACGCATGGCCCTGCTGTACAGATGCAATGTTTGCTACTTAGCAAACAGGTCCATGCCTTCAATGTAGACCCACTCGCAGCAAAAGGGCAGCAAGTCGCAACTCCTGCCAAGTTGACTCTTGGCAACGTGCATTCGAACGACGATAGTTCATCAACCGGCGCAGAGCCCCTGATGAGAGTGCGAGAGACGGTAGGCTTCAAGCTACTAGCTGGCTGGAAACGAAGTGTCGGAAAGATTTCAGTTGCAGCTCCTGCCGTTTGGTTTTCACTTTTCCACCTTCGTGTCCGTCCACTCATTTTGATAACCCACGTCCAAGGATGCACCACGCCAAAGCAGCAGCCGTCGCCTTTCCATCACGGTCACGATCGCGACCAGGCAGGATGGACCCGCGGCGCAGGCGGTTCGTCATGATCGCTGCTGTTACGCTCGTTCTTTTCTTCTTCTACACATGGGCGGGACACCGGCCGTCGGTATCCTCTGCAGTGCAGGCAGGCCTCGACTACTTTCTACACGTGCCAGACCTTCCTGCAGCGAATGCGACTCTGGGTGTAAGACTAGATGGCTGAGAGCACCAAGCAAAAACGCTGACAGGTCCACACAGTTTGGTGCCATCGTCGCCGTCTCCCAACTCACATCGAAACGCCGCAATAGCCTGCTGCTGGCAGCAAACATTACCGAAATCGACATTACCATCCCCGACCAACCCGTGTGGACCGACGCAGACGTGCAGAACTTCAAGGCAAAGAAACATTCCACAATCACTCGCGGCTCGGCACTGGCATGGATGGGCCACTTGAACGTCCTGCGCTGGTTCCTGGACTCTGGCCTCGAAACAATGCTGGTCATGGAAGACGACGTCGACTGGGACATACACCTACGCACATCCCAAGTCCCCAAAGTAGCAGCAGCCATGCGCACCCTCCTCACCGAGCAATCCGCCCAACTCCCACCAGCACCACGGCAAAAGATCGTCACACCAGAACAAGCACACGGCTACTGGGGCAACCCCCAAGACTGGGACATCCTCTACCTGGGCCACTGCGGCGACATGTTCAAATTCCCCCAATGGATCAACCAAACAAAAATCCCTCGCGTGGCCGTCAGCGACCCCACCCTGCCATCGCCCGAATACATGCACATCCTCACCCGCCGCTTCCTCGCCGACATAGGCGTCCCCGTAAAGACGCGCGTGGTCCACAAATCCATCTCCCCCCTCTGCACCTTTGGCTTCGCCCTCTCGCGCGCAGGTGCCCACCGCCTGCTCTACGATGTCGCCGGCGCCGAGCCCGAGGGCGGCAGCCAAGCCTACGACGTGCGCATCCTCGAAGCCTGCCGCGACCTCTCCTTTCGCTGCTGGTCCGCAAACCCGGAACTCTTCCACCACCAAGACGCTCCCAGCGAAATCGCCATCGTCAATGCGAAAAAGGGAAAAGATCACTCGGCCCACGAACACGATTCCAAAGCCAGTCCGCCGGGCGTTGGGGTGGACAGTGAGGGCAGACTGCAAGGTGCTGCGCCGAATATCGCTTGTGGGACCCGGGGCAGCAGTTTCTGGACACAGGATCCGGATACCATTGAGTATTTGAAAGAGGTCGTGGGGAGGCAGGGCCATTGTTTGAGGGATCAACATGCCGAGGACATGAGTGTCTGGCCTCATCTCTAAGTCCTTTTTTTTTATCAAGTGTGGCTTCTTTTTCTTTCTTCTATTCCTTGAACATTATTTTTTTCTTCTCTGATTGATCTTCTAATTGGAACTTCAATCTTCTACCTGAATCTGGTCGTTTGTTTGATAGATGGAACTATCATCACATGCCCTTTCAAACCTTGCATACGGAAAAAATGACACCGGGGAGCCACGAGCTAATCAAGAACGATAAACAGTTACAAACACGTATAGATATCGAAACTTGGGCATGCAAGGAAGGAGAGATGAGGATCGATGGATATAACTGTTTCTTTCATTCTCTCCCCTACATTGGAGGAGCATTGGACATTGTTTGGTCTCGTACTGGCTAAAAAGAAAAAAAAGAAAGAAAAAAAAGCGAAGGTGAAATTGGGAAAGAGAACACACAAATGCAGTGGTATTGAAATGAAAGGTTGTCGGCAAGGGAGATGAAGGCATAAAGAAGCGATTGGGCGGAGGGACATTACAATGCGAAGAGATTGACCGAGAGAGAAAAAAAATTGAATATAGGGATAATGAAAAAGACACGTTCGTTGGAAAAAGGGGAGGTCATTCTCATGGCTCCAGAAAGAGGAGGTGGGGGGAAACAGCCCGAGCCAGCGGGTTTCCCAGAGGAAAATTCTGGAAAAAAGGAGTCATGTCTAGTCGTCGTCCATGTCGGGGTTTGCGACAAACAGGCGTACGCCGCTCATGGTGGTTGTGCGGTCGTCGACACTGCCTCGTCGGCGCAACTCGTCATTCGTCTTTTGTTGGTCGTAGTTGTAAGAGACGGGCGCGCGAGTGGGTAGGCCTCCTACGTCTCCAAAGGAACGCTCGTCCTGAATGGAACCGCTGGAGCCACCGCTGCCACCGGGGTGGTTGAAGTAGTCGTTCCTGTTTGCGCCTTGTTGTGGGGTGGCGTCAGAGTATGAGCGAGTAGTAGCGATCGAGTCCTGACGCTCACGCGGCGCCGGGTGCTTGTCGACAGGGCTGTAGCTGTTGTTGCTAGGTGGTGTACTGCCGTTGCTGAAGCGGGTGGCAGTGGGTGTAGGACCAGCGTAGTAGCTCTCGCGCATACGGTTACCCGAGCCCAGACTGCTGCGCCCGGAGTTGTTGCGTTGGTGGTAGCGAGCAATGGCGCTGTCATCATCGCTGTTGTCCTCGTCGACCTCGCTGGCACTCAGACGCATGGGTACACCACCTCCGGACAAGTTGCCAGCGGCCGAGTATGCCGAAGCCTTGACAGCACCGTGGTGGCGGATTTTGCTCGCAATACCGCCGCTGCTTCCACCAGAGCGACCGTTGCCAGTGGCCGAGACGCCGCCAACGACCTCCATCTGGGCGCGCAGCTTGGCAGCTCTTTGCTGAGCGAGGATGCGAGGATCCTCGAGCTGGGCGCGATCGCACCAGACGGTGGCCTTTTGTTTCCGCATCAGGGAGACATATGACGAAGGCGAGTTGTTGGAGCGGGAGGAAGTCGATCGGCGAATTGACGAAGCGTATGACGACGGAGCGGCAGGAACGCGGCCGTGCACGCTGCTGTGGGTGCTTGTGGTCGAAGTGGTGGCATTGGAGAGGGTGCGGCGGGATTGGTTGAGCGGCGGCGGGTGAGGATGTTGGTGGTGTTGGTGGGGAGGAATGACGTTGGACGAGATGGTGCGCGAGCGAGAGTGGGCCAGGTAGTCGACGGCGGGCGTGCCGGATGGCAAAGGCCGGCGGTGCACGTTGAACTGCTGTGCCGGGTAGTCCAATGATGCGGCCATGGCGACGGGCGATGTGTGATGGAGCGGAGAGACCAAAGGTTATGAGCAGAGCAGAGCAGAGCAGAGGCGGCGCAGACGGATCCAAGAGCGGGGATTGGGCGGGCCTGGGTCGTGTGAAAAGGTACCGATGAATACGAAGACGATGTGAGGGGTTGCGCGTCGGAAGAGACAGAGCAAAAGCGTCGGCGGCTGTGCGGTCGCGGTCTTGTTGGCTGTTATCAGAAGAGAGATGCAAAAGACCGGGCTGACAAGAGATATGGACGCTGCAAGTGTGCGAAACAGGATTTGGGAAAGACAGACGCGCGAGCCGGCACAGGCGGGAGATCGAGAGATTCTATACCGGTGCGCGCATCCAAGTGGACCCAGAGTTGCAACCCAAGAAAGCTCAGACGTAGCATCCACCACCGACGCACCGCGCACGTTACGCCAGCATTTACGCTTCGACTCGCACGACAACTCCCACTCCCACGCCCACGGGCTCCCTCTCCTACACACCCATGTCTATTGCTCTGCCCGCATGTGCTACTCGTGCGCTCCCCTCTCGTATCCTCCATCTGAATCTTCTCACCGTCTTTCGACTCCTACATGTCGAGATATGCACCTCGCCAATCACATGCTTACATGCTTGCCTGTGCCCCCCAACTCTGAATCCTCCCATCCTGTCCATCTGCACCACTTGCAAATCATTCACACTGTGCTTGCTCTAGCGCCGAAAAAGTCTAGACTTGAACTACCGGGCTACAGCTCGGCCAAACTACCAGATTGTAAGGGTGCCTGTCAAGTTCGGACGACAAAGGCGTCAGCCAAACTCCCCAACAGACTGAAAATCCCGCGTCCCGTTGCTCGACCAAAGACACGAACTGTTTGAAAATCAGGAGTCCCCAGCCTTCAGCCCGATCCTCGAATCATCCCTCGATTCCACCAACGTCATTCGTGGCTGCAAAATGGTGGAGATTTTGCTTGTACAACTCTATTCAAGAAACCCGTCCCGCCAGCTTTCGCAATCACCAACCCAAAATGTCTCGCTACGGAGTGTGAGCCGCTCGTTAAATCCATGAGTGATAGCGACTGATCAAACATGGCCTTTGTGCTATCCGACCCGTACCGCGCAAAGCTTTCAATCTGACGACCATGTTTCCTCGATCGATTGCAGCTCATCAACTGCCAAACGATTTTCACTTTGGTTTGCTCGGTACTCCTTGCCGAGACTGGTTTGCTTGCCGTCTTCCTTGGCTTTTCAACAAACGCCAAGTGCGTGATGGTCCCATGCCGTCAACATGAACCATGAAGGAACAACTTGCTTGCATCTTCCTCGTGCAGAGTCCTCGCTGACTCGTGTGCCGATTCAACCTGCTCTCCTTCCAAGTTCCGAGTCTGTCGCTCCACTGCATTCTGCGAATCTTTAAGCTTCCGAAGGTTGTACCTTGCACAGATACCACCCACGTTGCATGCACTAATTCTCGCGCACTTGGACAAGAGTCCACATTCTCCTTTTACCAAAACGAGCACTACCACGCGTGCCAATCGCGTGGGCGCGTCGTACCAGATACGATCACAGTGCTACCGTCTGTTCTGACACTCTACCAATAATAGCGCTAGTACAAAAATAACATAAGCATTCAAAAGCGAACAATGATCTACGCCGCTGCTCTCTCGCCCATCAAGCCCTCGGATTCTGCGGAAAGAATACCGCTTGGCATGCGAGCAACCGATCAATAGAGAGTTTCATCTCTCTACACGTTTTCCACTGCAAAGCTCAGGAGCAAGGCAGTTGAAGAAGATCCATACATCAAACACTATAGGAGTAACAGATATCACGAAACCCACCCCCAGCCTCATGCGCGTGCGACTTGCATCGACCCACTTGTCGCGCTTCACCATGTCAACAGAATTAAGGCCTCCCCCCCTGTCTTCAACCTCATACCATTCTCTCAATCCGGCTGATGCACGAATCGCACCGACTGAGCGTCTGTGTGGGATGAGAAAATCCGTTTCGAATTGCTGCTCTAACAACGTCGACCGGTCTCGGAAGTATAAAATTCAAACTCACAATCTGGGTATCGTCTCTCAGAAACAAGCGGTCGAGAGATAAAGAAGAAACAAACCCAGATGAGATCCCCAGTATTTCGGTCACGAACTGAGACAAAAAGATTGAGCCGCATGGGATGAAGAAATCTCAGGGTCCTTCGGCTGTTTCGTGGCACTATTGCAGCTATAGCATCCGCGAGCTAGGAAACACTCCGGATCCTCTTGACTTCTGTCACACGTCTCAGCTGGGAAAACGTTCAAGGATTTGAGAAACGGCAATTACTGTATATTGAAAGAGAATCAGTTCTGTGACTGACCTCCAAGTGCCTTCTTGGGCCGGATGACTGGCTTCGCCAAGCACAAATAGCCAAGCGGTCAGCGATTCTTTCTTTGGGCACCGGACGATGTCTCGAAGATAGCGAGAGAATATTACTCTACAGTGTGCCGAGACCTCTCTCTGGGGAACAAAAAAAAAAGCAAAGTAGGGCTGTCAATCAGCAATAAGCTCTTTGGAATACGAAGTCTTCGCTACTAAAAATGTAGGCAAGGCGAGACGTTACACACGGATACGACTCTAAGCTCTATTAATATCGCTATCAGAAAAAAAAAATGCCCACCTCCTTATATACATGACAAGCCTCGCCACCGATTCTGGCGCCTCTCGCTTCCAGAGTTGTTATCGGTCCAAAGGAGAAGCCTATCTAACCTTTTGGGCAAATGCTCAAGGCAAGCAGTAACCACCGTCGACGATGATGTCTGCACCGGTTGTGTATGAAGCGGCATCTGAAGCTAGGTACAAGTATGCGCCGCGCATCTCATGAGGCTCGCCCTCACGACCCATGGGAATCTTGCTCCTCCAGATGGCTTTTGTCTCCTCGGGCACGAATGTTGTAAGTTCTGTTGCAGTATAGCCAGGAGAGACAGAGTTGCATCTTGCAATCTTGACCCATTCAACAGCCAGACACTTTGTCAAATGTAATACGGCGGCCTTTGCTGCGTTGTATGCTGATTGCAGTTGAGGGAAGTTGACGATGTGTCCTGACATTGAAGCAGTTGCAATGAAGGATCCGTATGAGTAGTTCTCGAGCTTGTTGCCGTTCATGTCGGTCCCTTCTGCGGCTTGCCGTCTCCAGATCTCGCCAGCAGCGCGTGCGCAGTAGTATACACCGTCCAGGTCTGTTGTCACCACCTTGCGGTAGTGGTCCAGTTCTCCATCGATCATGTTGCCTTGGGTCCAAGGGATACCGGCGTTAGCGACGAAGATATCGAGGCGTCCGTTTAGGTCTTGGACACTCTGGGTGAGACCTTTCTTTACGTCTTCGGCGTCTGTCACGTTGACTTTGTATGCCTTGCCTGATAACAATCTTGTCAGCATTTTCGGCTACACGCGCTTAACCTTGCAGTCCACTTACAGCTGACACCATACTCCTTCTCAATCTCTGCAGCACGATCGTGGGCTACAGCGTTGCTGTTGTACCAGATGGCGACATTTGCGCCTGCCTCGGCATATGTCTTTGCGACTGCGAGACCAATGCCAGCAGGGCCTCCGCTGATCACTGCCGTCCTGCCCTTCAAGCTGAACAAGGAGAGGATGCTACTAGGCTTTGGTGCAACAGTGTTGTTGGCAGCAAAAAGACCATCCTTGGTGATACCGCCGTCCATGATTGAGCGCGTAGATTGTCGAGGCAGAAGAGACGATGAAGATAACGACGACTTGGGAACAGCTCGTCTGAGAACGAAGGACAGCTGAACGCAAGACATTTTTGTAGGCTTCCGTTTATCTTTACCTCCCGTTGAGCCCGGACGTGTCCAAAAGGAAGAAGTCCAGGAAACTTTGTTGAGCCATACTTCATCCTTTTTGTTCGCTGGTAGAAATGCCCCAGATACGCTGTCGACGATATTCCCCGGCGTGCAATATCAAGGTGGGGGCGGGGCAAGGGCGGTGCCTTTGATCAATTGTTCCGATTCGCCATGGCCTTTCCTTGACCCATATCAACTTTTGCTTTAACCGGTTATTCGTTTCATCTTGATTCAGACTGATCAAAGTTGCGGGCAAGATGTTTTGTGTTTACGCAGTACGGTCTTGTTTATTCTGCCGGTCAAAGTGGCCCGGGGCCGAGGCGAGTCAGGGTCCGGGGTCATCATCGGGCCCGGTTGAATGCAAGGGTAATTTTGCAGGAGCCGCAGAGCCGCGACTTGCTTCAATTGCACTCGCGAACCATCAGCCATCTTTGTCTGCGGCTGACAAGAACATTTGTTGTCGCCAATTCAGATCCCCTTTGACGAACACGACCAGGGACTCATGAGCGATGTCGTTACCGAAGGCCTAGAAAGATTTGCCATGCTCCTGTGGAATGTTCATCAGAAATAATGTTATACTCGCGTCTTGCTACATTGACTTGTGCAGAACCAAGCATCAGGTAGACTACAAGGCCATCTCACGAACATACGACGAACAGAACAGGTAAAACTGAGTATCATCTCTACATGGCAAGGTGAGCAAGATCATGACCGACAAGTCAAGTCACAAAGGTTTGTGTCTGGTGCGCTCGTCAACAATCAGCATTCCTGAAGTCTTGTTGTGGCAACCTTTCCATACCTTAGGCCATCCTGTTCTGGAACAATCACACCAGCCCAATGGCTGGTGTCAACTATGCAACGATTGGTTCATGGACAACAAGGTGGAGACTACCACGATATCAACATGAGTCGAACATGAGAACGGGATCATTGAAGACTAAGCACACGACGACACCGCAAACAGTCAACTGGAGTACATCTCAAAAACGCGTTACCAATCATGTCATCGTCCGCGCTCGTCGGAATCGGTACGGGCGTTGGCGCGCTCTTTCTCTGCGCCGCTTGCTTCGTCGTCTTCCAGATATACAAGTGCAAACGCGAACACAACCGCGAGATCGCCGAGATTGAACAAGGCTTCCCTCCTGCACGCCCTGTAGAGGTTACTCAGCTACAGCAAGGACCTGGCGCATGTCAACTACCTTTTATGCCGACATATGTGCCCTGCGGAGGATGGGGTGCACTAGCATCGACAGAAACGATACATCATCTGCCGCCTTTCGCGCAGGTCAACAATCGCATCCATCCAGCTTTCATCTTTCCAGAAGAGCAGACACGGACAGGGTGGAACTTCCCTGGACGAAGACCAAGGATAGGACGCATGCCATCTAATGCTAGAAGGTTACAAGCACTTTCGGCCATCATTGAAAGTCCAAGAGGAGGTACGCCTAAAGCGGGTTCTAGAGGCTCCCCAGGTACGACCAAAGGAGGCGCTGTCAGAGAACGGGAGATTCAATCTTCTTCTGTGGAACAGTTGATTGCAAAGCCAGAGACCGCTCAAACAAAATTCCCCCAAATACCTCCTCGCTCGTCTTCACGACCAATACAACTCACTGATGTGCCTCCACCGAAACCACTCACAAGGGAGCCATCGTGTCGACCTCGAGCCGCTCGATCGAAGTCGTTGGGAACTGTCTCTGACCCTAACAAGCCCAACTCGACGAACACATTTGCATCTGCTCCCGGACCGGCACCAACAGGACCTTTACCCCCTTTGCCACCGCTACCGAGAAACATCAGTCGCCAAAGTGACTATAATCCTGCGAACCGTCATAGTGCTCTCGGTATACCTTCAGCAAAGCATAATGACAGCACATCAACCAGCTTGAACAGCAGCCCTGAACGTAATTGGGAGAGGATCGTGAGTTCCGAGAACATCAATTCGATACCTGAATTCAAGAACATTCAGAAATCTCCAACGCCAGACGACCCTGCGACAGAGGTAGGAGCTGAAGCATCGTCTAATGGTGGTGGTTCTCGACCAGCAAGTTACATCGGTCATAGAAGAAGTCTTGTATGTCTGAGCATCACCTCGAACGGCAGCAATCGCAACTCTGTTACCAGTATTGCATCGACCTTTGAGAAGCAGGCAAACAGGCTGTCGATACCGCAGATTCTCAACGTCGATCGCGTCAGTATAAGTCGTGTGTCGTCTTCAGGGTCTCTCAGTAGCGGCAATGGTGGCGTTACCATAGTCAGTACACCAAGAAGGCATACCGGGTCCTCGAGAGTCTCAGCAACAGGATCGCCATCAGAAAAGCCCAAATCGAGTGTCTTACGGGCTGTGTCAGGCAACGCTGGTTCTCCGCAAAGACCGATGAAGAGTGCCTTGAGAGACTCGAGCCTCGGAGCCATGTCCAAATGGGAAAAGTCGGTCATAGGACCTAAACACTCGATCTTGAAGGGCAGCCCCAGCGCGAGAAAAGGTCACCGCAGACAAAATTGCGTTCGCTTGTCGACCCTCGCGCCCACTGTTCTAGGGCCAGGAGCTCGAAGTAGATCGACCAGCCCTTCCATGGATGGGATCCAAGAACAGTCGCCAGATCGCGCAAGTGGTCCGGTGGCCGATAAGCATTTGAATGGCGATGTGACATTACGACCACGAACTACCTTGAACCCGCTGAGATTGCGTGCATCGCTCACGCCCAGCTCTCCGACTCTTTCGATGGTGGCATACCAAAACGAGCCATTGCCTTGGAATAGCGAGGTGCATTCTAGACGTGCATCATATGTATCGCAAGGGGCAAAGTCCACATTATCGCGAGAGGCATCGTTGTTCAGCATACCCAGCCTTCCGGACTTGAGCCACGTGGGTCAAAACGAAGAGGTACACCAAGGATCAGAAACACCTGCCATTGAATTTACACGTCCGTCAACTGAATGGTCAGAACACGAGCGCAGCCCACCCTTCGGTCTACACGTTACACCAAGTAATTCGAAGCGTTCAGTCTACAATACCGAACCATCCCCACCGCTACCATCATGGTCAAACAAGTGTGACTCTTCTTGGCCGATGCTGATTACCAATCCTCCTGCGAGTGAGCAAGAGTATGATCCGAGCCGACCAATCTCAGTCTACTCCTCCGACGAGGAAGACAGCAGCTCTCCTAACTTGCCGTTCGCCGTCAAAGACGAACCTGCACCAACGACTTGTTCCTCCCCGCCATCATTCCTAGCTGACTATGACGATGAAAAGGAGAACAAGGGTATGCGATTACTGCACAGCGAAAAGGAGATTGAATCACCCTATGCGCGTGCAGCTGCTCTCACTGAACGCATCCGGTCGCCCTTTGAGTGCATGCCAATCCTCCGTCCTCATGCCTCATTCATGGAAGACTTGGACCCAAGCTTACCATCTCCACCTGCCTCGCCCAACTCTAGCATCTGCAAAACACCGCCACTTCTCTGTCGCACCGTCAGCAATGCCAGCGACACATTTCCCAGCGCCAAGCCATCCAACCCAAACAGCAGCGCCAATCTTCACAACCGTCGCAGCAGCAGTACAAGCCCACGTCGTCGCAGCGGTAGCTCAAGCCCCCATCGTCGCAGCGGTGGTATCGAAAAGCCCTCTTCGCGCAGCAAGCGCGTAACAGGACCACGCGCCCAGCCACCCAAAGACATCCGCAAGAGCATCATGGCGCTACGACGCATGAATTCCTCCCTGCAGGTCTCGGAAGACGAGCTAGGCAAAGGCTCACACCGTTACCTGCACCTCGGCCGCGAAGCCTCCCTCGAACTCCCCTTTGACTTTGGCTTCCCTTCCGAGCCTTCCGACAACGAAGACGACCCGCCCAAAGACATTTTGCTGGAGCGAGAAGAGGGAGAAGAAGATGATGAGGGGGAAAGCAGAGAGTGCCGTTTCGTCACTTACTCGCCTACGAAACCCACCCTCAGTCTCCTCACCACACTCCCCGAAGCCACAAGGAACCAACTCTCGGTATGGGAAAACGGAGAGGGCTACTGGGCAGAACAAGAACGACGCGTCACTTCAGCCATAACGTACAGCCCCGTAGACACCCCCACCAACTTCCTTGACAGAATGCTAGGATGGGAGGATGACGAACAAGGAGAACACCTCACCCCAAAACACAACCCTCCTCCTCAGGTTGCAAAAGGATCTTTGGTGCTGTCGGGAAAGGCGGTGGGGCTACAGATCTTGCACGAGGGGGAGGAGATTACGAGTTGGGACAGGAGAAAGAGCAAGGCGATGGAGACGCCCAAGAGCGTGAGGAGTTTGTACGATCAACAGGGGTTTTACAGGAGTCCTTGAGGATGAGCGAGGTATGGGTATCGTGGGGTGTTGAGGAGGATGTGAGTGATGTGGTTTGGATGATTGTGCGTGGTGTTGTCGGATTGTGGTAGGGTTTTTTTGGGAATACTTGTTGATGGCTTTTGTGGATGATGGTGGTATTGTTGTTTGGCATTTTGAGAGTCTCTTCTAGTCTAATTGTTTAATGTGTTAGTTGTTCTTAATGCATCGGTTTGTCCTACATACACTACCTACCGTTAAAACCCCAATATTGTTCCTTTTTGAACTTAATGCGTGGAGTCGAACCAACCGCTAACTGTCAGAAATACAGTAATAGAGCTGCACCTTCTAACTGCCTCTAGCTATACATAGCTTTAGGTAAAGATAATAGTACTTACCTTAATGTTTCTATCATAGACACCAAACCTATAATCTAACACATTTACTTACTCTCGATATTCCCTATATCGCCTCTTATCTATAATACTATACACTCTATAGCTTGCTATAAGCACTTATAGACTATATAAAGACATAATTCCTTAAAACCTACCTAGCTAATCGTAATTCTATAGGCTAGAGTAATAACCCCGTTGGATATATATGACTCTACTATATCTATAACGATATATCTAGAAGATTGGATTTCCCGCTCTAATAACTAATACATTGATATTCGTACCCCAGAACAGTTTCTACCATTGAGTTTATATTCTATGAGATATATCTAAGCAGTCAAAATATCTTTAACGTTGTCGTGGCAATGACAATGGATACATTGATCTCGAAATCGCTTGGAGGGGGTGTAACCCTGGTTCCGGACTTTCTTCCGTTCTAGCACTCATGGTCTCAGACACCATCACTCGCATGACGCTTACACTAAACGATGACTGATAATCTGCACTTCCTACCGGATTGCGTCAAGAGAAACATCTGTGGCACTGCTCTGTAAAAGAAGCTTAGAAACAGGATATCGAAAAAACTGGGTATGGTTACGTCTGATACATAAAAAGGAGCTAATTACTGCAAGTACTAGCCCTCTCGAAAGGAGAAGCGGCAGCTTGGTGTGGTATTAAAGCAAACAAGGGGGGTATCCATAAAAGCAACATTTCGTAATCAATCGCATCGTGCCAGCAGCTGGCATCTGAGCTTCGGGCAGATTCTGCCACAAAGGGGTTTCCGTGTCATGCAGTGTCCTGTGAAGTGGTTTGCCTCTCCAATTTACATGTTCTCGACAACGCGGCTGTTGATGGCGTTCTGGAAGCCTTCGGTGCCGGAGCCAAAGTCGTTGTTGCCGTGCTGTCCAATGGTCTGGTATGAAGAAGGCCCTTCGCCGACGGTGTCGGCCATCTGCATCTGGTGCTGGACGGTCTGGTTGGGAGCAGGCAAGAAGATGACCTTGCTGTTTGCCGACTTGGCCATCTGCTGCATGGCATCGAGGTATCTGATCTGCATGGCTGGTGCGGAAGAAAGGATGTCGGCGGCCTGGCGCATGAGTTTGGCCGACTCGACTTCTGCCCTGGCGGCGATGACCTTGGCCTCACCGGTGCGCTTGCTTTGAGCGGCCATGGAAAGTGACTCTTGCAGATCCTGGCTGAAGATGATGTCCTTGATGAGCATGGACTCGACCTCGACACCCCAGCCGGAAGCCGTGTCTTCGATGATCTCGCGTATGCTCTGGGCAATCTCCTCGCGGCGCTCAATCACATCCTGCAGGACGCGAGCACCGATGACATGGCGAAGAGTGGTCTGAGTGCGCTCGATCAGAGCCTGGCGGATGTTGGAAATGCCGAATGCGGCCTTGTGAGGCGAGGTGACGCGGTAGTAGAGGACAGAGGTAAGGTGGAGGTTGACATTGTCCTTGGTCATACAAATCTGCTGGGGAACCTCTGTTCACGTGTTAGTAATCTGTCTGCAAGACTGCTGGTGGGAAGAGTGCGAGACTTACCAACAATCTGGATCTTGACGTCAATCTGGATCAATTGCTCAGAGAGAGGGTTGATCTTGACAAGACCAGGGTCGACAGCACGAGCGAAACGACCAAACTTGGTGACCAAACCAACATTACCCTGTGAGACAGGCTTGTAGGGGTTGGGGCAGACAATGCAGCAGGGAATAGCTCCCAGGTTACCGAGGACGGAACCTAGAGCATTGATCATGCCACCATACCAGCCGTGCTGAGAGTCGTCTTCGGTATCGGGCTTGATGACCGAGGCGTAAGAAGGCTGAAGATCCTCACGGCGAGGAGGCTGCACCTTGACGAGAGGGTCGTGGTCGCTGTTGCTTCCGCGAACCGGCGACTTGCCCAGGTCAGAGTTCTGGTGGCGGATGTGTTCGTCGTTCATTGTGTGGATACTAAGGTATTGGTTGATCGTAAGTGATGAGCAGGCGAAACAGTGGTTTGAATCGTTGCTGTCTTTGATGGAATGTGATGGTTGACTAAGGGACAAGTTTGAATCAGTAGATGAATTATCTGGAGCTATTACAGAGTGTGCGACCAAAGCTCCTCTTATATGTGTGTCACATCTTGTCTGCTCCCTACCAAGGCAGGCAAGCACACCAGCAACAATCGTTTCGACCCACGCCACCTTTGGTCCCTTGGTGATGATCCTAGACAACCATGAACCAAACAACTGCCTCGAAGGAACACCTCCCCGCAGAGGTCTAACCTTTTTTCGGCTTAGTTTCGGGCTGTGTCGTATGCCGAGATTGCCGAGTATAGAGCATCCAAGACGTCTGCATCTCGAATATGTTGCCCATCTCTACCTTTTCACCATTGATCTTGACAGCGCAAAGCCTTTTTAGCGCCAAGTATCGGCGCAGTCACCTCGAAAGATTGTTCCGTGTCCTCTGATCTCGTGCAGCTTCGTCGATGGAAGTATGGATAGCATTTATCCATTCGCAGCAGTTCGACTTTCTGTTCGTACGAGAGACCCACCGGCAAAGTCGGGCCATCTCGGCGTGTAACCAAGACCCTTGAATCAATGACAACTACTGCATTGCGGTCCGAGCGCATGAATCCTACACCAAAAACTACGTCGGTCTGTTCGATCACTTGACAAGTAAACGCAGTGCTCTGTCATATGCTGCTTCCACCCCGTGTTCTATGCAGAGAAGCCTTGGCACATGTGCGGCAGAAGGATTACTGTTCTGTGCCGACTTATCCTTTAGCGACTTGGGTACTTCCCGTTCGAGCATCATCGATACTCGATATCTTTCTGGTAAAGATGTGCCATCTGGTGATGTTCGTGTGTGGCTATGTTTGGTATCGACAGCCATATTACATTCCTTTGCGGAGAAGCTTGATTTTGCCAGAGTCAGGCGTCCACCCTTGTCTGACTCAAACTCAATTGACCGACCTCGTCAGTTAACTTATTTCCGTGGATCCTCCTACCACCAACAAGCACACCTAAGCCTTTATATCGGCCGTTCAAAGGTCAATGCGTGCCTTCTTCTTTGGCCCTTCTCCCGTCTGAGCCTCCACCTTTGCTGCTCGTGACTCCAAGCCTCGAGTGCGATTGACAGCTGCGCCTAGCTCAAAGCGACGGACTGCGACAAAATCTCCTCCAGGCAACTTCTCAGGCATGGCTTTCTCCAAGCCAATCTCAGCCTCGATGCCTACCAAGGCCGACTTTAGGTCAACACTGCCTCTGCGTTAGTTGATAATGCCCTTGACCATGACGTGCTGTTGGATCACTACTCACGGTTCAGAATCCTCTGCAAGAGCAAGTGCACGGATGGAGTGAGCAATTGTTCGAGTCTGACCCACTTCGACCAACTGCTCGACACCTGATATGTCAATTCCCGCCTCGTTCTGCGAGGGATCTTGTATGGCTCGGTCGGCATAGATGGTGATAAAGTCCTTTCTCTTGGCATGTGGAGTCTTGTCATGAAGAATTGCTGCCGGGAAGCCGACACTTCTACCGGATATCATGCCGAATTTCTTGTCTTGCATGACCTTTCTGGGCACTCTCTTGGCCAATTCTTGCGCTTCTTCGGTGAGCATACGAGGAACGTAAGAGTCCATCCCTATCACGTTGTCTGCGACATCCAGCCAGTCACCGAGTCCTCCGACCACGATGATGGTGCTGACACCATGCTGGTTATAAAGAGCGCGCACTTTCGAGACAAGAGGGGTGATCGGCTCGTTCTTGATAAGCATTTGCATGCGCTCATCTCTAACGAGGAGGTTGGTAGCGGATGTGTCTTCATCAACCATGATGACTTCTGCTCCTAGTTCAAGAGCTTCGGAGATGTTGGCTGCCATAGAAGTCGAACCACTGGCATCGTCGGTGGTGAATGCATCCGTATCTCTCTTCCCTGGCAGGTTCTTGATGAAGGCGCCGATGTTTGTTCCCGTGACACTGCGACCGTCTTCAGCGCGGACTTTCACCGCAGCAAGATTGGTGACGACCAACTCTCGACCATCGCCAGGGACGTAGTTGTAGACGCCGAACTGGAGAGCTTCCAAAAGGGTCGATTTGCCATGATAGCCACCACCAGTCAGTAGTGTTACACCTTTTGGTATGCCCATCCCATGTACTTGGTGACCATGCTTGCGTTTCAAAGTGACCTCAAGTTCAGGTGGCGACTCAAAAGGCACGACGTGCTTACCACTCATACCGCGGGCGGATGCTCCGCTAGCCCTTGGGAGGATTGAACCATTTCCGACAAAAGCAATCAAGCCTTTAGCTTCAAGTTGAGACCGCATGTACGCTTGATCCTCTACACAATGAATGTGAGTCTTGAGCTCTTCGGCAACATGGGACGTGTGAACCATGGTCTTTTTGATCAGTTCCGGAAGGTTGACACACAAGATTGACTTGGCTTCTCTGCCCAAGATGGTACGACCGCGAGCAGGCAAGGAGACTGTGAAGCGCATTTCGAGGCGCTTGTTTCCACCGGGTAGAACGAGGGCACTGGTGCGAGGCAGAATTTCCTGAGCTGGAGCATTGATGGTGAAAGCGCCACCCTTGGGACCCGACCAGCCAGAGTTTCCAGAACCTACAGATTGGTCCATGTGTCTAGTGTGGATGAAGGCAGCAGCAGCTCTGGAAAGGTAGTCGGCCAAAGCGATCTGACGGATGTCGGATGCCGCATATTCGTCTGGAAAACCAGCAATTTTCTGAACTTGATTAGACGATGCTAACCTTCAAAGCAATCGAGATAGACTCGATAGCGGGGTTAGACCAACGAACGAGAGCGCAAACTTACCCAGTCCACAAAAACACTTATTCTTGAAGGCGACGCATACGCATCCGCCTGGACGTGATTTATTGACAGCGTAAAGTCCGGCGAGCTGTGCCGGAAACGTGCATTCTGCAGACGTTTGTAGGAACCTGAACTAGGATAAGAGAAGACAGAAACAAAGTAAAGAGTTCAGATGGCCTACCGTACTGCTGTCCATCGATCGAATCTAGGGTTTGCGACAATTGTGCCCAGGTAGATGTCGGGCTAATAGAACTGGATGGGTGTGCAAGCGACGGTTGGGATTGATCGCCAGCACCACGACCTCCTCTGCTTGCATACTTGGCCTTGAAATAGGCACCTCTTCCTCTTCCTGAAGCACAAACGTGTCAGTGAATTGCTGTTGGAGCAAGACTGACTTGTGCGATTATCTTGAAGCCGAGCTGTTGGAGCCTGGACCGTCGTCGGAACCTTGCCAACGGAATCTAAAGGGTACTCTACTTGTATTGCGCAATGCGGACGCGCTCGTGCATATAAGAGGAGGGGATGTACTTTACCGGACATGATTCAGCAAATCGGATGGTGTGATGGTCAGATGGTGACTTCTTATCATAAAGGATTGCGCTTGGGGAGAGCGAATTGGTGAGTTGAGAAAGCAAAAAAGAGAGAAAGTCGCTGATGCCCCACAAATCAAGATGAGTGGTTCGTCTGGTTTGGTGGGTTGAGGCTTTCTTTAAACTTGACGAATTTCATCAACCCAACTAGCGCCTCGTGGCTGTCCAGCTCCCAAAGTGTTTGTTGACGTCTGCTAGTGTATCATAATTATCATTAGTATACCTTGCCGGATACCGAGGGTTAATGTCGTTATCCGCCATGGACCCAGCCTCGTTCGGCCAGTCTTTCTCTCCATACACGACCAACCAGTCTCTTCCCCTACAACAGCAAACCTTCCCCCTCCAGGCCCAACCCGCGCCTAATTTTGCCCAGAATGTGTCGCAGCAGCAGCAGTACCAGCAGATGTCCGGCGGTAAGTCGCTTCTTGGACGACAGTGTGGTTGCGCGTGTGCTAACGTGCTTGGCTTGGTTCAGCCTACGCGCCGCCCTATTCCCAGTCCATGTCGCCGTCGGCCGTAATGCCCATGGCAGCCTCTCCTTCGCATCGCGTTCCACCATATGCTGCCTCTGCAATTGCACAGAGCTCGCCCCAGCAATCGCCCATGGCTGCCCCGCAATCCCGACCACTCCACTCGCCATCTGCCGGCGGATCCCCAGTGAACATGGCGCAAGAGAAGGAGAGAATATCACTGCTACTGGAGATCAATCTCGAATTGCTGCAGGAAATGCACAGGTTGCAGGCGCAGGGCAAGGGCGGCGCAACCAGCCCGCAGGCAGCCGCTCACCTCAAGAAAGAGGGCCTGCCGGATGTCCTTGCGTCAGACGAGTATACCCAGTAAGGCTAGCCGCATAACGTCTTCAGCCATTTGTACTGATGTGCGTGACTTGCAGAATCAACCTCAGGGTACATTCGAACTTGGGTTATGTCTGTAGTCAGACCGACAACCAGTCCAAATCTGGAGCCACGCCACACCCTCCGTCTTACATCACCACGCCTCCGAACATGCCTCAGCTGGAACCCAAGTACGCCAGGCTGAGGGCCTTGTTTCCTGGATGGACCGGTAGGGATGGCCAGAGACGGTCAATGCCGAACGGCGCAACAAACGCATCGACACCTATACCAGGCTTTAGCAATTGACGAATCGTGACGACTTGTATGATTTTTCATTTCCTCGGAGGAGGCAGCCACTCGAATGTCGGCAGACCATGTTGTAGACCTCTTGACCGTTTTGTTTGCAGGGCTCTTGTGGCGTCCGGATGTTGTTTTATGGTTGTGGCAGTTTCGAGACATTTAGCTATATGCCAATCTGATGTCTCTCACTCGAGCCCTGGAGCGAGAAGTCACTGCTGCCGTGCTATGAGTGAAGATGCACTACTTTCCCGGATAAGACGACGCGAACAAACAGATTGATGGGGCGACGTTTGGTATTATTGTAAGGTTGCTTTTCTATCAACGGTATAATAGTTTCCATCTTGCATGTTCTGCAGTGTATTGCAGGCGACAGTCTGCAGCAGAGTTGGCGTGGGAGGTTTAGAGACACGAAAGCGGTGAGCATACGGGCAAGTAAAGATGCAGGCGAAGGCCGACATGGCTCAACGTGCAATGCAAATGTTCATTCCAATGACATTTGGGCCCATGAGACCGTTGCAGGAGAAATCCCGCGAGCCAGATTGCAGGGTCAGACGGTAACGTAGCTTGTAGACGGAAGGCGGGAGTACAACAGCAAGTGGACCAGTTGAAGGATAGCGTACGGATGATTGTAGCTGCTGCTGCTGCTGCTGCTGCTGGACACTGGACAGGCTTCACGAGAGGTGCGTGGTCTCTGTTGATATCAGGACGAGGTGGCTGTCGGAGAGTCGGGTGGTGCACGGGTGCGACGGGATTCCTCTTCGAGCCGAGCCTTTTGGCTGGAACTTGGATCGCCCCGCCCTTTAGCGACGCCAAAAGCGATGGAGCAGTTGCGCCAGCATCGGCCTTGGTTGTTAGCAGCCGTCGATACATCCCATCATCGACCATGGCCACGCAGCACGCCGCCTCGGACCATCCCTCTCTCTCCTAGTCCCACCCGCGCTCTCGCTCGACGCCCTCTCACCACAGACCGCCGCACTCGGCCATGTTCCCCGTGACGCAATTGACACTGAACCCATGCCCACGAGCTGCCCTCGACCTGTGAACGCGACCCTCTCTCCCTCCCGGCCCAGAGTCGCCGCATCATCCCAACATCCCCACCGACACCGCCCCATCAACCTTCCCTTCGCGCCCATCCGACCACACCGACAGAGTGACGCCAGCGAGACAGCGCGTTTGGTCGTCGAGTCCGAGTCCGACGACAGGGCCGGACAAGCAACATCCAGCGCCCTCTGATGGCATGAAACCCCGACCTCACCACGCTTCCCTCTCTTTGACCTAAACAATCCTGGAGCACGTCGCTGTGTCGCTCCACGCCTTCTGGCCCGAGTAAAGTGATAGCTACAATGGCCGAAACCACTCCCAAAAAGTCAAAGCCCGACCGACTGGCTCGGTATGTCGACTCCCTCTGCTCCAGCACGAAGCCTACGAGCTGACGCTTCCCCCCCCCATAGAGAACCAGATGTAGACGTATCACCTAGTACCATCGTCCATTCCTCATACAACCGCGGCCCTGCACTGGCATGGGACACGCCTGACTTTGGTGACCACCGCAAGGAACTGTCGTGTCTCGAGTCCAGCGGCTCCGTACCCTCCATCTCGCGCCAGCAGCCCAACGACTTCACACCGCCGCCCTACAGTCGTCACAATCGCCCTTCGCACCTCTCGTCGAATCTCTTCAACAACTCTTTCTACAACTCGTCCAGCGATGACCTCCCCCAGATGTCGCCGGGTTTCGTTCCGCAGAATGGCAACAACCTGTCGCTCGAATGGCATGGTGAAGACCGGAGGCCGTCCGTGGCTAGTACGACAACCATGTCTTCGACCGGCTCGTCCAAACGCAGCATCACTGGCAAGTTCCACAAAAAGTTGCAAGGATTCTTTGGGGATGACTTCGATCCGAATGCGCCGCCGCCCAAGGATCCACCCGAGCAGTCAGACAAACGAGGTCGCAACCCATCCAATGCAACACAAGGCACCCAGACCACCCGTCCCGGTAGTCCATCGGCATCGCGTCCACGTACCCCGAATACCAGTAGCGAAGTGACGCCATGGGACTTTGAACCTGCTCCGGCAAACGTGAGTCTTGTTGTTGTGTGAATTCTCATGTTCTTGATTGACTGATGTCGGGTCCAACAGTTCCATACGCAGCCAACGCAACAGTCGACCGGCCCTTCCCAACAGCAGCAGCAGCAGACGCGGAAAGACAAGGGGTCCGTCTCGAGTCGTCACCATCGCCTTCACCTTCCTGGACACAGACACAAGACCAGCCTCGAGGACATTGACGATAGCGCTTCCGTCATGAGTAGCCGTGCTGGCACCATCCGCAAGGATTCGACTCTACCCACAAGCCTTAATGGAGCACGCCCACGCGCGACAAGTCCTTCGCCTAGCATGAAAAGTATGATGAGTGCTCAACAAAGCCAGTCGAGCGACGCCCAAGGCCAGCGCTCCCCCGGAACAGCACACAGTGCCAAACGCTCTTTGTTCGATCGAGTTACTGGCCGCAAGAAGCACGACAAGACGGCCGAGTCCACCTTGAAAAATATGCCCGCATCGACAGGCTCGCTCGCATCTCAGACACCAACCGCACCAGCTGGCAAAAAGAAAGGTCCCGTAGGGCCGGACGGCAAACCAATGGCGTTGGGGTTGACAAAGAAAGAGCATACGAGAATCCCTTTCAAACCAAGGCGCGCCGAACCAAGCGCGGAATTTAACAAAAAGGATCCAAACGCCCCAAGACCCGAGGCCATCCGCAATGCGTCCGCTTTGTGGCACCTCGACACTGATATGAGCCAAATGGAAGGCATTGTCAACCGCAGTCAACCCATGACACCGCCCGTTACTAGCGAAATTTTCACTGGCTTTCCTGGGATGGAACCTGTCAAACCCGCCGAAGAGGAGACTGGAACCTGGGAGGTGCCCGACAGTTGGGCTGTCAAAAGAGTGCCTGACCAGAATGTTGCAGCTCTCCGCGAAGTCGACGATGAAGGTCAAGTTCCTAGAGACGAAGATCCAGGCTCCATGTACTTTATGCGAATTTTCAGAGCAGACAGTACATTTGCCGTCATCTCGGCTGGCCTAAACACAACTGCCAGCGAGCTCATTCAGATGATGGCCAAGAAGACATTCCTGCAAGACGAGCTCGACACGTATCAGATCGTCATGCGAAAGACTGGCTCGAGTCGTGTACTCGCTGGTGGCGAACGTCCTTTGGCGATACAGAAGCACATGCTGGAAATGGCTGGCTACAACGACAAAGACAGACCGGAAGACTTGGGCCGTGAGGATCATGGATACCTGGTGCGATTCACATTCTTGCCCGGAAAGTTGAGCGGATACTCGAGCTTGGATCGCGATCCTGGTTTCAAGGGCACGCAAAAGTTCAACCATATCGACCTTGCAGGCCGTGATCTGGTCACCATTCCCATCGCTCTGTACCAAAAAGCCACAGAGATCATCACCTTGAACTTATCCAGGAACCTGTCTCTTGACATCCCCAAAGACTTCATTCAGAGCTGCAGCAATCTTCGGGAGATCAAGTATACCAGTAACGAAGCTTGGAAATTACCTGCGAGTATCTGTCTAGCTTCGAGACTGACTATGCTTGATGTGTCGAACAACAGGCTTGAGCAGATGCAGCATGCAGACCTACACAAGTTGCACAACCTCGTTAGTCTCAAGTTATCCAACAACAAGCTAACGAGTCTGCCTGCCTACTTTGGCTGCTATCAAGCCCTTCGAAGTCTAAACCTGGCGTCCAACAACCTCGATACTTTCCCCGACTTCCTCTGCGAGCTCAGGACTGTCGTCGATCTGGACATCAGTTTCAATGGTATTTCGACACTGCCAAAGATTGGCAAGCTCGTCAACCTGGAACGCCTGTTTGCTACAAACAACAAGTTGTCTGGCGCATTCCCCGAGACTTTCAAACAACTCGTCAAACTCACGCAGATTGACATCCGCTTCAACGCGCTGGACAATATCGATATCATGGCCGAACTGCCTCAGTTGGAGCATCTCTTGGTTGGACACAACTCGATCGCTGCGTACGAAGCTTCCTTCCACCGTATCAAGGTTCTCTCTCTTGACCACAACCCTGTTACCCGTTTTGGCCTCACTACCCCTGTGCCCACTCTCTCGGTGCTGAATCTTGCTTCTGCCAAATTGACACAACTCCCCGACGAGCTGTTTGCGAGAATTTCGAACATCTCAAAGCTGGTTCTGGACAAAAACCATTTCACGGCACTCTCACCCCTCATCGGTAAACTGACTAAGCTGGAACATCTCAGTGTGGCCAAGAATATGCTGAACAACCTGCCCTCAGACATAGGCAGACTGCAAGACCTGAAGTACCTTGACATTCGAGAGAACAATCTGAGCAGACTGCCACAAGAGATCTGGTACGCTCGTAAGCTAGAGTCGCTCAACATTGCCTCGAACGTTCTGAATGAGTTCCCTAAACCGGGTGCTCCTCCGCCATCTCTACCATCTGAGGCACCCACACCTGTCACAACGACGGGTGGACCGCAAACTCCTGATTTCGACGAACTTGGTAAACTCGAGGCGTTCCAGTTGAGAAGGCCCAGTCAGGTTGGCCATAGCATGATGCCCGGTGGATCACCAGCTGGTCGCAAGGGCTCGGTCGCTTCGAATTATGGTGCTCAATCGAGACACCCATCTTTGGCCCCAAGAGGATCGGCCGAGTCCGGACTCAGCAGTGCTGCTGCTACGCCTGCAACTCGCAAAGATTCGACCATGTCTAACAGGCTTGCTTCTACCTTTGCTTCGACCTTGCGTCACCTGATACTGGCTGATAATCGCCTTTCTGATGATGTGTTTGATGAACTTGTCCTTCTTCCAGAACTTCGGATTCTCAATCTCTCTTACAATGAGCTTTATGATATACCGCCAAGGACAATCAGGAGATGGCCACACTTGACCGAGCTCTACCTTTCTGGCAATGACTTGTCTGCGCTACCAGCAGAAGATTTCGAAGAGGGCTCAGGCTTACGAGTGCTGCACTTGAACAGCAACAGATTCAATGTCTTGCCTGCAGAACTTGGTAAAATTCAGAAACTTCAGACTCTTGATGTCGGCAGCAATGCACTGAAATACAATGTTTCCAACTGGCCGTACGATTGGAATTGGAACTGGAATCACCAGTTGAGGTACCTCAACATGTCTGGCAACAAACGTCTTGAGATCAAGCCAAACGTTAACGTGGTACCGGGACGCGAGACACGAGACTTGACAGATTTCTCCACCTTGCAGCATCTCAGAATTCTTGGTCTTATGGATGTTACTTTGACAATCCCTTCTGTACCCGATCAAGGCCCCGACAGACGTGTGCGTACTGCTGGGTCTATAATTGGCACACATATTCCCTACGGTATGGCCGACACGCTTGGACGTCACGAGCACTTATCGACAGTGGATATGGTCATCCCCAGTTTCGGGGGTAATGAAGATCGACTACTGTTCGGCATGTTTGACGGAGCCACCTTAACCACTGGAGGCAGCAAGGTGGCCAAATTCCTCTACGAAAAGTTCAGACATCACTTTGCGGATGAGCTCGCGAAACTTAGGGAAGAAAGCGACGACTCACCCCTGGACGCGCTAAGGAGAGCATATCTCTCGCTCAACAAGGATCTTGCCACAGCAGCTACCCAAGCAATTGAAGCCCGTGCCCATCCAAGTGCTGCGCTAGTTCACAGAGGAAGCGTAACAGGCCTGGAGTTGGGCGAAGACGATATGACCTCGGGTGCCGTGGCTACGATCATGTACCTTCAAGGCATGGAATTGTACGTGTCCAACGTTGGAGATGCCCAGGCTCTATTGATTGACTCAGAGGGTGGCCATCGAATCATCACTCGTAAGCACGCGCCTGCAGAAGCAGACGAGCGAATCCGCATCCGGGAGGCTGGAGGTTACGTGTCACGCCAAGGAAAGCTCAACGATGCTCTTGAAGTCTCGAGAGCGTTTGGCTTTGTTCCACATCTGCCGGGCGTTATCGCCTGCCCACATACAGCCCGCATATCGCTCAAGGAGTCTGATGAGATCATCGTCATTGCTTCTCGTGAGCTCTGGGATTATCTGACCATGGATTTCGCAGTCGATGTCGCTCGCTCAGAACGTGGTGATCTGATGCGTGCTGCACAAAAGCTGCGTGATCTGGCCATCGCCTTTGGTGCCACAGGTAAGATCATGGTCATGATGCTTGGTGTGAGTGACCTGCGCAAGAGAGAACGCGCTCGCTTTAGGACTCATAGCATGAGTATGGGCCCAAGTGGCGCACCCGACGAGCTTCTGACCATTTCGAGACGCCCCAAGCGTGGCAGAGACAATGTCGGAGACTCCAAGCTTGCCCGTTTGGACCAAGAGATCGACCCTCCTCAGGGTGAGGTCACGTTGGTCTTCACCGATATCAAAAACAGTACGATGCTTTGGGAATCCTATCCCATTGCCATGAGAAGTGCGATAAAATTGCACAACGAACTCATGAGAAGACATCTGCGCATCATTGGTGGTTACGAGGTCAAGACTGAAGGTGACGCCTTCATGGTTGCTTTCCAGACAGTCACCAGCGCGCTTTTGTGGACTTTTACCATCCAGAGTCAACTTCTCGAAGTCCCATGGCCGCAAGAAATTCTCAACAGCATTCATGGTCAAGAGGTGCTTGACACTGATGGCAACCGTATCTTCCGCGGTCTGTCTGTCCGTATGGGCATCCACTTTGGCCGTCCCGTGTGCGAACAAGATCCCGTCACTGGCCGTATGGACTACTTTGGACCCATGGTCAACAGATCTGCACGTATTCAGTCGGTCGCTGATGGTGGTCAGATCACCGTATCATCTGATTTCATCGCTGAAATCCAACGTCTACTCGAAACCCATATCGAGACCGACAGAAGCGGCTCTACAGGCTCCGACGATGCTATGGGAGATGAGATGATTGGCAACGCCATCCGCCGCGAGCTGCGATCACTCAGCAGTCAAGGATTCGAGGTCAAGGATCTCGGCCAGCGCAACCTCAAGGGTCTGGAAAATCCCGAATACATCTACCTCATGTACCCTCACTCGCTAGCGGCGCGTCTGGTGGTCCAACAACAGCAGCAGCAAGCACAGGCGGAGCAAGTCAAGGCCGCCGCCGCCGCCGCACCCAACAACGGCAACGTCGGCGTCGAAGCATCAGCCGGCACTGCCGCAACCAAGAGCGCCGACAGCCAACTCAGTATCGACACGGATCACGTCTGGGATCTATGGAATGTGTCTCTGCGCCTGGAAATGCTGTGCAGCAGTCTGGAAACCACGGGATTGACAGCCCTAAAGGCACCTGAGACGGCACTGCTCGAACGCATGAAGCAGCGCGGCGGCGAAATAACCGACCGCTTCGTCATCAACTTCGTCGAGCACCAGATCAGTAGGATTGAGGTAAGTGCAACGCCTTCCAACATTTCTTCATATACGAGCATTTGTACTGATGTTTTTTTTTTTACCAGACTTGCGTCACTACGTTGGCGCTTAGACACATGGTCCAACCGTTCAGACCTGGCATCCTATCCGCTTCCAAGCCCATGAATGAGATTTTGGGCGAGGTCACGGCAGCCATGCAAGAACTCAAACGACTCAAAGGTGAAGTCGACATGAATGACGCCTAGAAAAGTAGAAGAGGAGAGTTTCGAAAGAGAGAAAAGAAACCAGCATTTTTCTTTCCCCCCCCCTTACCATTGTTTTCTGATATGTTTTTTTTTTCTTTCCGAGGGGGATTGAAAAAGGAGGAAGGAATTCATTGTTTCTCTTGTTTGTTGTTGTTTTTGGGAAATCCAGGCTTGTTTTGTCTGTCTTTTGTGTCTTTGTTGTATTAGGATAACATTCGGCGTGTGGCATTGGTGTTTTTTTTTTCTCTTTCTTTTTTTCTCCCCCTCTTTTCTTGTATGGTCTTTTTTATCGCTGGTTTTGGGGGGGTTTGCTTTGCCTTTGCCTTTGCTTGATCGAGTACCTAGCTTCCACCTCATCGCTGGGGTTTATTGTTGTTGTTATAACTACAATTGTCTCTTTTTTTTCTTGTCCTGTGCCTCTTGTGCTTTGCACTGTGCTGCTGATGTCCTTTTCGTGAGAATCCGTCCATGCATGCGTGCGTGATTTTCCCAAACGTGACACTTGCTGGGTTTCTCTTCGTGGTGTACAAGTGGTAAGTGGTAAGTTCAAGAAGCTAGTATTCTATACAAGTGGACCAATCCCAATAACTTATTCTCTGAGAGAAAAAACAAAAAGACCGCACATAGACATACACGTACGTGTACCGAAAACTCCTCCCTTTTTTTCCTTTGAAACTATGCAAAAAAAAGCAAAAAAAAAGCCCCATACCCCTAAAGATTCAAGTAACATGCCTACTCCTCAAGACCAATCCATCCGTCCTCTCCATCCTCATCGTCGTCGTCATCATCAGCCATTTCAACTTCCTTGACGGCACCATCCTCCACACTCTGCAACATCTTGATTCCATCCTGCTGTTTACGCACAGGTTGAGCAAGCAGATACTCCACCATAAACTCATTGTTTTCCGCAACGGAGAAAATCTCCTTTTGGATGCGGGAAACGGCGCGTTGGACGAGACGAGTGACCTCGGCATACTCGCCCTGGTTCTTCTTGAGTGTGGAACCGTGGGACTTGAGCAGTGCTTGCAGCCAGAGGAGGTTGAGTTCTAGAAGGGGGGAAGCATCGCTTTGGACGGCGATGTGGCGGAGGAGGCGGGGGAGGTAGACGATAGGTAGGTCTGCGACGACGAGGGGAATGTCAGCAGCGGGAACGGAGCGTTGGACGCGGATGACGAGTTTGGGGTTGTTGAGGCGGAAGGCCATGACGAGGGCTTTGAGGTATTGTTTCTTTGCGAGGGTCTTGAGGGTGGACTGGGGTGTAATGTCGATGTCGAGGTCGAAGGGGTCGAAGGCGATTGTTGTGTCGAGGGAGTAGACGAGTAGGCCTTCGGTGCTGGCGGCGCAGAAGGAACGACCGGTGGGTGCGAAGTTTACGCCTGGGACACGAACTTCAGGACCGATACGGCGAGAGGCGGCGTCTCCTCGTTTGGCGCCGGGTAGGGAGTTGTCCATGCGGTCTTCGAGGTCTGAGGCGTCGCCTGTTGTGTCGATCATGCCGGCTGGACCACCCTCGGTCAGGTTTTTTGAGTTGAGGAACTCTTGTGTACCCTCGAGAGAAAGGTTAACGCTGACAGTGTACTTGTGTAGCAAGACACCCGACATGACATCGTAGAGGCAGATGTACTTGCTATTGCCTGATGCGACAACTACGCTACCGTCTGCTGAGTAGCTGATGCTGTTGAATGACTTTGTGCCTGCAGCATTGGCAGCGGTTTGACGGTCAGTGAGCTTACGTCCACCAGAGACATCGCGACGGCCATCGAAGCCTGCTTCTTGTGTTCCTTCAGACAAAGACCAGAAAGTCAGTTGGCCGTCTAACGTGCTGACAGCGATTTGTTTCGAGTCTGGTCGTACGGTGACGCAAAGAACATCTGCCTGTAGTTGGAGTGGTTCGCTGGTCTGAGTGCGGGCGAAGATTGACCAAATGCGGACAGTGTGGTCCCAAGAGCCTGACACCAGAGCACCCCCGTTAGGGGCAAACGCCAATGTTGAGACAGGACCTTCGTGACCCGAGAGCTTGTCCAGCAACTGGCCAGTCTGAACGGACCAGATGTGGATATCGAAGCTGTCAAGAGAACCAGCAGCCACAACTTCTCCTGACGGGTCGACTGCGATGGAAGAGAAGGAAAGACGTTCAGGGGCGGTAAAGGTTCGGAAGTTTCGGTATCTTATCAGGTCCCATGCGCGAATCGAGCCATCCAGAGAAGCTGTGAATAGAACATTTCCTCGTTTCGCGAACTCACACGCAGTAACTCCTGATGTGTGTTCGGTAAACGTGACGATACAGAATCCCGAGGCAACGTCCCAGACCTTGATCTTGCCATCATCAGCACACGTGATGATGCGATCTCCAGATGGCGAGTATGTGAGGTTGTTCAGCGAGTCGAAATGTCCCTGCTGCTTCAAAATGTATGATTCTGACTGCCACTCCCATACCAAAAGCTGACCAAGTTGCGAGGCACCAAACGCAAGCCATTCGCCAGTTTTGTTGATCGTAACGAAATCGACATCGTTTTGTGAGATACTAAGGTTGTGAATCTGGTTGAAGTCGGGGAGCTCGTAAAGGCCAAAGGTACCATTTGAGAAACCTGCGACCAGGAGATTTGATTCGGGATGGAAAGAAGCGCAAGTCAGGGTGGCGCCATTCTGCATGAAGTAGTGTCTCTCGGCGATTCTCCAGCGGAAGTTCTCCTCAATGTCCATCTCATCCTCGGCGGCGTTGCGAGGCGGTAGGTATTGCCACTGGAAGAGAGCACCATCTTTTGACACGGTCCAAATCGTCTCTTGATCGGCCGAAAACCATGCGCCATGAACACCCTGTCTGTGGCCGCCCAGAGTCGTAGGCTCGAAGCCAGCTTCGGGGTCCAGACTCCAGATGCGTGCGGTCAGGTCCTTGGAGGCAGTAAGGAAGAATCGCGAATCGCTAGACCACTCGATGCTCTGTACTGTGTCGTAGTGACCGGCATATTCTCTGTGCTTCACGAAGGGGGCAAACTCAAGGGAGCCATCTTGGGTATCCGAGGGAGTGGAAGGCGTCCTCCAGGTTTCAATCTTACGGCCAAGAGCGACTGCGAAATGTTGACCGGACGGCGAGAAGACAAGCGACGAGACCGGACCCTTGAAGGAAAAGTGGTAGAGGGATACGCGACGGTGGAGGTGGGTGAGGATGGCCTGTCCGTCTTCGTCGACGGTGAGGAGGAGGTTGCCCTTGGGATTCAGGGCGAGACGGGAGATGTTGCGGCGATGGGCGAAGGGAAGGGTGTGCGATTTGTTGCTAGAGTCTGAATCAGCGCATGTGTATGGACGGACGAGTGGGAACGGAATGCGCACTTGACTAGGTCAAAGACCGTGACGCGGTTGCCGACGGGCGACAGCAGGCATGTGCCATCCGGGCTGAAGCAGAGGTTTCCTCGCCTGTACACGGTACCGAGCAGGTTGGAGAACTGCAGGCGACGTCAGTACAAGTGTCTTGTGCGTCGCAACAGAAAGAGGCAGGTGCACCTTGAAATCAGTCTTCATTTTGTCAATGTCTCGGTCGCACCTTCCAACATTTTTTCTGGCTTTGACGATGCAAAAGTCGGCCTGTCGGCTTCCCCGCAAAAGGGTTCGGCGGGAGTGCACGGGCTCTTGGACCGTGGCTTCCTCAGCACAAGGAAAGGAGACCTACTAGCATACACACACGAGGCCCTCTTGTTCCTGCCCTTGTTATACCTGCTGTTGCACCTGCTTGATTCACCGTCGTTTCCGAAAGCCGCGCTCAATTCTGCGCCGCTGACCTCTCGTCTGCCACTCGTTCCGCCATCCAACAGCTCCCACACACAACACCGACCACCATGGCCGACTCTGCTTCGCCCATTGGCATTGCCAACGTATGTGATGCGCTGCTCCAACCACATGATGATATGACTGACTGTGATGTAGCTTCCCAACCAACGGTACATACTCGTCTCTCGTACTCGATCGCTCATCAACTAATGCCTTCTATAGCCACAAGATTGTCGCCAAGCGCGGCGCCGCCTTCACCATCATGGTCAGCTCATCGACACGCATCCAGTCGCATCGCGAAAGTACTCACAATTCTCCAGGTTGCTGGCGAGTCTGGCCTCGGCAAGACTACCTTCATCAACACTCTCTTCTCCACCACCATCAAGAACTACGCAGACCACCGCCGCCGTCACCAGAAGCAGATTGACAAGACTGTCGAAATCGAAATCACAAAGGCCGAGCTCGAGGAGAAGTTCTTCAAGGGTCCGTCTTTCACCGCCATCCCACATCTCGTGTCGACCATCTTCTGACAAGCCCTCCAGTTCGCCTCACTGTCATCGACACTCCTGGCTTCGGCGACTACGTCAACAACAGAGACTCATGGCAACCCATCATCGAGTTCCTCGACGACCAGCACGAGTCATACATGCTCCAGGAGCAACAGCCCCGTCGTGGTGAGCGCATCGACCTGCGCGTCCACGCCTGTCTCTACTTCATCCGCCCCACCGGTCACGGCTTGAAGCCCCTCGATATCGAAGTCATGAAGCGTCTGTCCAGCCGTGTCAACCTCATCCCCGTTATCGCAAAAGCAGATACCCTCAGCCCCAACGACCTCCTAAAGTTCAAGTCGAGAGTACGTTTTCTGCCTTTCCCTGCATTTCCCCACATTCTAACCCCCCACAGATCCGCAACATCATCCAAGCCCAGGGCATCAAGATCTACTCGCCTCCCCTCGAAGAAGATGACGAATCCGCCCTCAGACACGCCCAATCCCTCATCACTTCCATGCCTTTCGCGGTCATTGGTTCCGAGAAGGATGTCACCACTCCTGACGGTCGCAGCGTCAAGGGCAGACAATACGCCTGGGGTGTTGCAGAGGTGGAGAACGAGGAGCACTGTGACTTCAAGAAGTTGCGCGCCGTCTTGATCCGCGCCCATATGCTCGACTTGATCCACACCACAGAGGAGAACCACTACGAGGCCTACCGCGCACAGCAAATGGAGACCCGCAAGTTCGGCGAAGCCAGGCCACGCAAGCTTGATAACCCCAAGTTCAAGGAGGAGGAAGAAGCCCTGCGCAAGCGTTTCACAGAGCAAGTCAAGGTCGAGGAGCAGCGCTTCCGTGCCTGGGAGCAGAAGCTCATCGCCGAGCGCGACCGTCTCAACAAGGACCTCGAGACCAGCCACGCGCTTATCAAGCAACTGGAGACCGAGATCGAGGGTATGCAGGGCAGCGTCAGAGGCACTGGACGTCGTTAAGTCTGGCTGCTTTTGGAGAGGAGTCCAGCAAACATTCGGTGCGCGAGTTTCAAAGATACCTTTTGTCTTTTATTTAGTTTTGTTTAACCCCGAGCTGGTCGTGTAATTCTATAGGGTTGCAGGAATGGGTTGACCGGTAGTATGCTTTCTTATCCCAGTGTATCAGAAGAAAAAAAGTTTAGCACAAGACACTGTTTCTTTTCAGGTCAGGACTTACAAGCAACTCCGTTGACTCAAAACAGTCAGTTGTCTTCACTGCGAGCATTCGTTACTATTCGCAGGAAAGTTTTACTTCCGATTATTGCACCTTTGAAGCAAAGTTCAAAGTAACTTTTCAATCCGCTGACACTTTCTCACTGCATCGCTTTACCACGTCGTAGAACTCTCGAGTTACATCGCTACAGCAACAGTCAAGCCGAACATCTCGGACTTCCTACACCACAGGTCCAGCCTCATTCGACTCACAGCGCCGCGAACCCAACCAACATGGAGCTGATCGAGACGTACGACAAGCGCATCTGGCGCTGGTGGGTAGTGAAGTAAGTTCAGCCAATTCCTATAGTATTATCATACTGACATTCTTCTAGCAACATCACCGGCAAATCACACAACATGAGTCAGATCAAAAGCCAGGACGACAACAGCGGCTCTGCATTCTGCGCAGATGTCCACAAAGAAATCCTCTGTTTCTATTCGCCCTATTACACCGCTGCTCTCAAGAGCGGATTCTCTGAGAGCGACAAAGGATCGTTCGCTCTCGACCTCGGTCACAGACAGACACGACTGCTTGTAGAGTGGCTCTACACAGGACGCATCGAGTACGACCCGTGGAAAAGATCTCACAACGACGATATCCACGCTCTTTATGTCTTCGCCGATCAGACAGACATCATCGCTCTTCGCAGAACCATCATGACCTGCCTGGCCGAGTCTGCACGCAATCCCGCAACGCCCGGCGATATGGCAAGGCTTGTCTCCCAGCTTCCCCACTGCTCCGGGCTTCGACGCTTCCTGTTAGACGAAGCCATGTTTGAATGGAAATCCGAAGAAGAGCAAAGGATCGCGACTGCACGGGACTGGAAGTTGCGTGGCTATGGCCCCGAGGACTTCCCTGAAGAATTCTATGCCCAACTCATCAATGGAAGCAAAGGCTTTCAACCTTCAGCCATAAGCAACGTGTGCAATTACCATGAGCACACAGACGGACAGGAATGGAAAATGAGTAAGCGAGACAAACTGCGGCCACGAAAGGATTGTGCTGACGATTCTCGCAAGCTTGCGCCAGAAACTTCGTACCGCGCCATGTGCAGAAACCCGGACTTGACTATTTCAGAGACCCAAACGGTAATGATCGGTCTTGCGAGAAGGAAGACCCCTATGTACCACAGTAGATGGGGACTTGGAGGAGACGGATAGACAGGAAGGAGACAGACGACGATGGCTCTACGGATAGTTCTTCTCATGCAGCACCACTTGTCATGTTGCTATATACAGACCGAAGAACAGAGGGCTTCACCAGGTTCGTAGATCAAGGTACCGATAACAGGCAGTAACGACCAACTGCACAAACGCAAGTCTGCATGAACCCCGTTGCCTTGGCCCAGCTCTCGATCAAACAACAATTCACGCTTTAATCCACGTCAACCTCCTTCACACTTCTCTCAGAAACACACTACTGCACGCGATTGTCTAGCACAATACTTAGAACCTCCACTCCGCAACCGTTTTCATTATTACTGAAGGTGAATCATCCATCACAGTTCTTCACTGCTAGAGTGCGGTGAGTGGGCAGCATACTGGAAGGAGCGAGTGTGCACCCACTTACCTTAACAACTTCTTAGCACAACTTTTCAACTCATCTTCTCTTGAAAACCAAGACACACACACACACACACACACACACACACACACACACACACAGCACACACACACAGCACAAAACGCCAGTGTACAGGGATCTTTCCACCGACAGAAGTGATGATGGCATCTTCCAGAGTGTCGAAGGAACCTACAGCTACCAGGGTGAAAGAATGGCAATGCAGCACTTGGAACTCGGTGTATGTCACGTACGTTATGCTTCCTTGTCCGGTCATGTGGTCTGAACTAATCTCCCCCCAGCAACATCATCACCAGCTCAGCAGACATGATACAACTTGTCGGCAGCAAACCTGACGAAGATGGCAAGATCTTCTGCGCATCTGTCCACAAGGAGTTGCTCTGTTTCTTCTCGCCCTATTACACTGCTGCGCTCAAAGGAGGATTCACTGAAGCAGGAAAGGACAACATCACAATCGATCTTCCATAACCTCGTATGTCCGACTTGGTTTCCTGGTTGTATTCCGGCGACACCATCACTTTCGAGCCAAGAGAAAAGTTCGAACTTTACGTCTTCGCAGATGAAAAGATGATGCTGACTTTCCGCAGATCTATCATGACAAGACTCGTCCACTTCGAGGGTGAACACTTCTTCATGAATAGCGCCGAAAGTAAGCCATATCTGAAAGTTCTGCCCCAAAGCTCGGGGCTCTTTCGCTATATAGTCGACCACTGGGTCTGCGTTTGGAGTCGAGACCCCAAGAGAATCGAACTGGCAGCTTGGGACGCTGATGATCGTATTCCTAAGATGTTCTTCCGTCAAGCACTAGAAAAATATGCCAGGCTGAACGAAGACATGCCGGATGCCAGACCGGCAGACTACAGAGCCTGTTTGAAGGTGGCATGCAACTATCATGAGCATGTCAATGACATGGAATACTGGCGCAGTAAGTGAATGTTTGATCAACCTTGACAGCCTTGTTCTTGTGCTGACGAAATAGCTTGTGGTGAAGTTTCCCCACTGGCAATCCAAGATTACGAGGCTCCAGGTTACGAGTACTTTTGCAACGGTCACTGAAGATGGTTCCAATATCACCCTGGCGTTACAAACAAGTGAAAGGAGCTGAGCAGGTCAACTCACTAGTGCACATCAGGCACGCATCTGCCAGGCTAGGCGAGACACAAAAAATAGATACAGCAGCCATGAATGAGAGGAGAGCCAAGTGAAACTGCCGGAGAGAGGCGTCAAGGAGATGGCAAACCTATGATACGAACTATGGACTGTTTGCTAAGAGCCTTCCAGAATCTTGCAACCTCTTCTCTGTTACCGCAACACTTTAGCCCAGGTATAAATTCAACCCGATCCATCGTCTCTTCTTTCTCACAACAACCATACCATCTCTCATCATCGACCTTCAAGATGAGAACCCGACCCGATCCTCGGAGTCACACCTGGGATCTTGAAGCCGTGGGCAATTTTCTCACCACAAACACCAAGATGCTCAAGTGTAGAGCCCAAGGCGACTTTGAAGCTCTCATCCCCGAAGATCTGCTCTGCTACTTCTCACGCTACTACGCTGCTCTTCTGAGAGGAAACTTCTCCGAGGCCGGACAGGACACTGTCACTTTTGAATTGACTGCACCACAAGCAAAGGCGTTCATCACATGGCTATATTCTGGACGTTTCGCTGAAGACCTCGATTACCCTGCTCTCTTCGCACTCTACATCTTCGCAGACAAGACGGACGTGCCAGCACTTCGAAAGGGCATGATGAGCCACATCCACAAGAACAGCCACCGCAGAGGGAATCCAGCCATCAAAGACGCAACAGAGGCTTTCGCCGTACTCCCCAAAAGCTGCGGCCTCGTTCGCTGGATGGTCGATCGATTCGCCTATCACAAAGAGATGCTCCCCTCGGATGTCCACCCAGAATTCTTGAACCATGTAAACTATGCACGCTACAACATCTACGAGTACACATGCGTCAACACATGTAAATCTCTCACCGCAGACCCGTGCTGCAATGTCATCCGCAAGCTCAGATGTTACGGTTGCCGTCCCGGCCAACATGGTCACGATTTGGCTAAGAAAGGCCAAGCGTGCGCATACCATGAGCACAACACGATCGAGGAATGGAGAGGTGAGTTCTCTGACCTGGAGTGGACTGATGTATCGAAGATCCAGCTGACGTAACTCACAGCTTGTGCTGGCGATGACTTTCAGCAAATGGTTGATCTGGCTTATCTCGAGGGCACTACTGCTACCACTCCCGTGCCTGAGGAGAGATTCGTCACATGGTACAGTAGCGATGACATGAGTTATCGACTCGGCGGACGTCCGTGAAGAGAATGTGGTCCAGTGGTCTTCGGTTCTTGGATGGGAAATGCCAGCCAATCACTTTCTGGCATCTATCATCAAAGGAGAAGTCCCAAAACATGTTTACGCTGGTATCTTTTGGACTAATGTTTTCCAGAACGAGACCGTGTTCTAAAGGGGGGAGTGATTAGAAATGGGACCTCTACTCTCAAGCATGGAACAGCGAACCAAAGAGATCAAGGTCTCTATTCCCAAGCATGCAACAGTGAACCAGAGCAAAACATCCGAAGACGAACACAAGAAGCAGATCATCTTCTCAAAAAAGAAAACAGGTTTCAGACAAAAATACTTGGATAAGTGAGATAATACATTACGTTTTCCATTCCCTTCCCTCCTTTCGAATTTTCATGTCATGGACAAGAGACATAGGAACCCTGTACTGCTCTTTGGTGTCCATGTCTCTTTGGTGTCCATGTCCCATGTATTTTATACAAAACAGCCGTCGTAAACATCGCTCTCCCAGTCTAGCAGTACCGTCAAACGAGACTTGCCCAGCACTATCCTCGAACAAAATCTTCCCCGATCAACAAAAACAGCCAGAACAAATCGAAAAAGCAGAAAAAGCAGAAAAGGCAGAAAAGGCAGAAAAGGCAGAAAAGGCGTCAAAACGTCAAAGGAACTCCAAAGGAACTCCAAAGGAACTCCAAACCACCCTCCAAGATACTCAGTACTCAAACCGGTAGATGAAAATCTCGAGTGCCCAAGAGACTTTTACGTATGCCAGAATTGTTGTGAAGAAAGAGAAAAAACTACTTGTTAGGGTCCCCCAGATCTGGTCTTGGATCTTGTCTCGGATCTGCTGTCCCGAGAAACAGAAACGGAAAACAGAAACAAGAGATGTTCAGGGGAGATGGCAGAAGTTTGGCAAGAGGTAGGTAGGTAGGTATGGATTTGGGCTTTGGCAAAGGAGAATATGTGAGTGCGATTATGGCCTATATTGATGCTCGCTCGGTGAGTGAACGAGAATGCCAGGGTCTTCTGTACAGTATCAGAATCATAAAGATTATTTCCTTTCTTTTCCCTCGTCAAGAAATCCTGTAAGACCATACTTCCGTCATCCATCGTGGAACGCTAAGGATAGAGAAACTTATTTGAACTTGGTATGATGGTAGACAGTGATATAAGTCTTGAAAAGGTTAATTATTATAGCAGTTTATCTCTAGAATGGGGCCCTAGCATGTAAATTCAACAGGACCCCCTGCTGTTGTGTATAGGAAAGCAACTTAATCTCTAAACTCGGCATCCACCGACTCGAAGCCATCGAGGAAACCCTGGAACATTTGGACACCGAGACCGGGGTCTGAAGTACCGGTGGTGGCACGGATGCTGTGCATGCTCAATTGCGGGATACCTGCATCGATGGCACGCATGCCGGTGGCGCAACTGAGCATGGGGCCAACGGTACCGCCTGATCTCGAGTCGTTTCTGATCTGGAAGACTTGGAGGGTGGCGCCGACCTTCTCGGCACATCGGGTGAAGATGGCGGTGGATGCGGCATCAGTGGTCATGTGGCCGTTGCTGTCTGCAGAGACCGACACACCAACGTTGAGTTGAGGGGCGTGGTTGGCGAGGTATACGGATTCGAAGTTGGGGTTGACGGCGTGAGTGACGTCGGAGGAGACGAGGAACGAGTTTGCATATGTGCGGCCCATGAGGTCCGAGGCGGGATGTTGGCCTGCAAGACTGCCGACGGCGCGTTCCATGACGGTAGGAAGGAAGTTGCCGCGAGCTCCCTGTCTCAGACCGCTGCCAATCTCTTCGTCGTCGAAAAGGCCGACAATCTTGATGATGCTAGAATCCGAAGTGCCGTTGCGAGCACTCTGCTTCAAAGCCTCGAGAGCGGCCCAACTGCACAGCTTGTCATCGATGCGACCAGCGGTGATGAACTCCTTGTCAAGACCAGCAAGAGTGGCGGGTTGAACATCGTACAACTCGAGCTCCCAGTTGACAATGTTGGAGCCATCACTGAGACCCAACTCCTTGGCAATAGCGCGAACGAGGCGAGGAGGCTGAGTAGCGGCAAAGGTGCCAGCCTTTGCTTGAGGCTCGATCTGGCTCTTTGCTGAGGACTCAAGACCGATGATAGGGACGACTTGGGTCTCAAGATTAAAGGGGCCATTGGCCGGGGTACCGAAGTGAGGGGCCAGTGTGGGAATCTTTGCAATTGGCCAGCCGAGCTTGACCAGCTTCGTGACAATCTTGTTTCCTTCCTTGACCAGGACGCGGCCACCGATACTCAAGTCACGGTCCCACCAGGTAGGACCCAGACCACCTGCATAGGGAGCAACACCAAGTTCGACGTAACCAGCCTTGTTGGGAAGCTTGCTGACGGGCTTCAGCTTGGCGGTGAGAGCGTCGACGTGACCAGCCAGGACAGCGGCACCGTTGCCAGACTTGTAGTCGTCACCAACGACGAAAGCGATCAGACTGCTGCCGTTACGCTCGACAAAGTACTTGCCGCCAGGCTCAACACGCCACGAGTCTCTTTCGCTGAGCTTGGTGAAGCCCTGGTGCTTGAGGCCTTGGGCCATGCTGTCGACGGCGTGGAAGACGGTGGGGTTGTCGGTCAGGAAGTCACAGAAGGGCTTGGCGTAGGACTCAGCGTTCTGTGATGTGGCCAATATGGGGGCGTGTGTCGCGGAGGGTTGTTGGTGGGAGGAGGAGGATTGGGCGTGTAGAGTGGCAGATTGCAGCATGTTGTCCAGCTTCAGCTGTTCGAGGCGGAGGCATTGCTTGTTGTGCTCGTGCAGGAGCTCCAGTTGTGTACGGTAGTCTGCGTAGGCGGCTTTGTTGAGCTCGGCCTCCATTCTCTCCTTGATGAGCTGAGGCATGTCGAACGCCGGCGGCGGTGAGTTCATCTGGTGGTGGAAGGATTGTGTTGATGACTTGCGGGACAGTCCCTGCATGTTCTTGACCATGATGGCGGTGTAGATGTGGTGGTTCGAGGGTGTGGTTGGTATGATGTGTGAGTGAGCGATTGGAAGAACAGGTGTATGCTGGAAGGAAAGGAATATGAAGTGTGTTATCAGCAGGCGGCCCTCGAGTGTATATGTGACTGGTCCAGTTGCCCCAGGCACCGCCATCTCATCTGATCATTGACCCGAGCTCGAGCTCGGACTTGACCTCAGCCAATCACCGCGCCATCGCATTCCGCCCGAAACGGCAGGTACGGAGAAGCTCCTTCCCCCATCCTCCACCTTCCACCTTGCACCTTCCCAACTTGTCACATGTTCTTCCAAGAATGCACAGCCAGCTTCGGGTCGTAGCTGTGTTCAGAGGGGACCGGTAAACTGATGGCTCCGAGTGACCATTGCTCCATCTCGCAAACGTATCGTGTAGGTTTACAACTATTCGTATGACAGACTCTATCACATGCGGAGAATCCTCCACGGCGAGCTTGACTCGCCGACCTCCATTTCGTCACAGCCAGAGAACAGAGTTTCGAATGTCCCGGACTCTGCCAACCATGATGCATGACAGGGATCCAGGAACAGGTTCGCACGCATCCAGGAACAAGCATGTTACTGAATCCTCAACATAATAGTCAAAGCACCTGTAATCATCCACCATCTTCCTTTTGTCTTTTCCCACCTTCCATAACTTGAACACATCTTTCATCCAGCTTCCTTGTTTTGGTAAACTTCCACCCATAGATAAACCAAAGCCATCGAAACACACCGCTTTAGATCTTGCTCACGAAAAGGGAACATACAATGTCTCAATCCACCACTCCTATCAAGCAGGCCAAGGCACCTGCCGCTCCAGGAAGCGAAAAAGACCCCGTCCGCATGATCGAGAAGCTAGAGACCAAGACCAAAGCAGTGTATGTCCTTATCTCTCCCCAATCCACATACTCCAAACGGCTGCACATGAAGAAAACAAGGGGGGCTTCAGAACCGTCCAGCTGATCAACGATTAACGCAATAAATAGAAATGCAAACAATGTTGCCAGAGTAGCCAACAGTCAGCTGGTTAGCGCAGATGACAAACTGCATCCGCTGCTGAGCCTCAAGAATGGAAGAACGCTGGAAAAGTTCCCCGAAACGCCAAAGGCTTTGGCTAAATTGAGTGGTTGGTCTCTTCTTTGTTTATTCTCCATCTTGTCCGGTGTTGCTGATCTTGTTGTAAAACAGTTACTGTCGTCGATGCCATGCTCAGTGCTCTCGAGGCTGATCGCAATGGAAACGAGATGGAGAAGAGGGAGAAACTGCGTCTGCAGATTGGTCTCAAGCCCAACCCTGCTTGAAGGCGTTCTTCCATAATCATGTAGTAACGAGTGACGGTTGGACATTAAAATATCGCGAATAGCGAAGTCATAATACATAGTAGATCAAGTCCGAAACGAAACAACACGAGCCACCACCAATGCAAGCATGAGAATAAGAGAACAAATCAACGAAATGAAAAGAGGATCGAGAAATGAGATATGTTTTGATTGCAAAGAAAAGAGTCATCAATCTGTACCACCATCGCCGAGTTTCCCAAAGTGATTCATGCACGCATCCCAGATGTATAACGCCGCTATGCAAAAGGAGATGCGAAAATAGAAGAGACACCAGTTCTTGGTCGCGTCAATTACGGCGTAATTTGTACTCGGTTTACTCGTCGTCGAGTTCTTCAGCACCATGTCTAGAGATAATGTCAGTGGGGATATTTGAAAGCAATGCAGTGGACGGCACTTACCCAAGCAAGTTCTTAATGTTGTGCATCTCGTAGTGCTTCTTTCTCATGTTTTCAAACTTTTCATGCTTCTCTCTCTCCTCCTGGGGAATGTTCTCGGGAGTCTCGCCATGTCTTGCGCCGTCAATGTCCATTTGATCAGGGTCGACCATGACTCTCTTCTCGGAATCACTGGGTCTGCGCTCGAGTGTATCTTGCTCGGGCTCTCCAAGGTCGAGATCGGGAATGTCGACCTCACGGGGCTTTCTCTTGCTGGAACCATCACCTTCGAGCACCTGGGCCTTGTCCAGTTCGTCGACCATCAGATCGTCGGGGTTGATGTTTGATGGTTCCTCGTCGTCATCAGGGTTGTAGCGGCCGACATATGGTGTCTTGGGCTCGTCGATCTTCATCTTACCACCCATCTGGCTCTCGTTGAGGAAAAGGTTACCCTCGTCCCACTTCAGTCTTGGTGATGGGTGTTCTCCTTGGTGGCTTCCATCAACAGCCGACTGGCGGCGCGAGATGTTGCTGCGAGGATTCGAAGAGTTGCGACGGCCACCGGCGTTGATCTCGGTGTTCATTTGGACGACCTCCTTCTCGGACATTTCGCGGTTCATGGCAGGACGGTCAGGGTTACTGGCAGTGTCGGTGTGGATGGCGGCATGTGTGTTGGTTGGCGACGGAGGAGCATGGGAGGGATGCTCGCCCATGTACGAGCTGTTGTTCTTCAGAATACCTGCGACGCTGCTTAGCTAGCTGGACGGCAACGGAAGGAACAGCGCGACGCACCTTTGGGTCTCTTAGGAACCTCGGGGGAAGAGCCGGGAGCGGCCATGGTTGCGGTCGATCGGAGTGCAGGCTGGGAAGGATAGCTTGGGTGTAGAAGGATGCGGTGCGGGTGTTGTTGATGTAGTGGATGGCAGAAGTGTTAGAAGCTTGTGAGACGGCAGTCTCAGACGTTGTGTTTATCGAATCGAAGACGAGAAGACCAAAGTCAGACCAAGTGACGCAGATGAGAATAGCGTTCGTTATCTGTGCACAGCATCAGGATGAGGCGCACCGCTGAAGAGACCAGAGAGCAGGTGGGGGTTGCCAACAACCTACCAACGTCATGGCCCATCACTTTTGCTCGGCTTCGGCCCATGCCCATCACGCGTAAACAAATACACCAAGTTTCCTATCACATGCTGACAGGTCACGTAGCTACAACATATACTCCTCATCTTGCCGTCTCTATACAGCATCATTGTTCTCTGCACCTCGCCGTATCGGTATCTGCTCGCTTGCGAAGCCGTTGCCCGCCTGAATCCTGCCCGTCAAAACATGCAACCTCGACACGTCTTCAGCTTGGTCTAGCTTACCCCAAGTAGAATACACACCTCTCACGTTGGCGCCCAAGATAGCTCGTATGCGATGTGGAGCTCTAGTCCATGAACCTCCCGCGCGATATTGCTCTGCCATTCATGTCGTTGTAAGCATCGTCTTGACCAGCCCATCAAGCTTCAGACCTCGGCATCCTGCTTTCTCCACCTTGAGCAACCTGACATTCTTCATCTACCAAGTCACCACTTCAGTCTCTCATGCGGATCTAAATCAGTCTTTGCTTCAAGCGTGACTATTGATACTCTAGTTCAACCTTCTAGCTTTAGTTTGTCCGGATTTGCCTAACGAGTCATTGACCGATATAGCTGCAATACCATTTTGGGCTCCCACAAATCCAGCTTCGAAGCTATGGCTGAGACGCCAATCCTTGTCGCTGTGGGCGACATCATCAATCGCAACCTTGGAGTCCATCATGCTGCCGAGCCTGCCGAGCTGATGCTCGATGCCATATCCATAGCTCTACAAGACACCGGTCTCTCCTCAGAAGCCATGGCAAACCTCAAAGCCAGCATCGACAGCATAGATGTTGTCCGTACTTGGACGTGGCCATATCCGGATTTACCTGGTTTACTTGCTGAGAAACTCGGCACAAAGCCTAAACATGTCTATTGCTCTCCACATGCAGGTAATCAACCTGCTAAACTGGTGGATGAAGCAGCTCGCAGGATTGCAAATGGAGAGACGAAACTGGCGGTGGTAGCAGGAGGCGAAGCATTGGCGTCACTTGCTGCATGTGCCAAAGCAGGAGTAATGCCTCCACCAAACTGGACTGCTATCGAGAAGCCTGTCACTCGAGTATTCGCTCCTTCGATCAGTGAGATGGCCACAGGTGTTGGGGCAAAACACATGATCGGAGCGCCCATTCAAGTATATCCTCTTTTCGAGAACGGTCTTCGTGCTCAGAGGGGCCAGTCGTTGGAAGACAACAACACCGAAAGTGCAAAACTATACGCTGAATTTGCTCAAGTCGCCAACAAGAACCCGTTAGCGTGGAACTTTCCTCGAACAGCAGAAACAGAAGACACGATTGGTCTTGTCTCCAGCAGAAACCGCATGATATGTTCGCCATGTACGGCTAACCAGAACCTTTGTTACGCACAGCTGACTTTGGGTAGACCCTCTATTGATGAATGCCTTCAACACGGTAAACCTAGCTGGTGCAGTAATCCTGACTTCCGTCTCGTATGCCCGCGAGTTGGGCATCGCCCAAGATAGATGGATATATGTGCTTGGCGGTGCAGGCACACAAGACAGTGACAACTTCTGGGAACGATCGAATTTCCACTCCAGTCCTGCAATCAGTCGTACTCTGGACGCCGGGCTGGAAGCGTGCGGACTCGACAAGACTGATATCGACATGTACGACTTCTACAGCTGCTTCCCCATCGTACCCAAGCTCGCCTGCTTACATCTCGGTCTGGATGTTCTAAAGCCTCGGAAACCTATCACTCTGCTTGGCGGATTGACAAGCTTCGGGGGAGCAGGCAACAACTACTCTATGCATGTGGGTGCGCTTCCACGGTCTTGCTATAGTATAGTACAGCTGACCCGAGATCCAGGCAATCACAGTCATGGCACGAAAGCTGCGTGCTGGCAACGGCACCCACGGTCTCGTGCTCGCAAACGGCGGCGTCTTGACCTATCAACATGTCATCTGTCTATCTTCTCGGCCCCGCGCGGATGGTCAACCCTACCCTGCTCGCAACCCTCTGCCTCCCGTGCTAGACTCCAACACAGCACCCAACATCGATGAAGTTGCTGAAGGAGAAGCCATCATCGAGGTGAGATATCTGTATCACTATAGCGTTATCCAAATTGCTAATTGTAATCAGACATACACGGTAGACTTTGATCGCAAAAATGAGCCCACGCTCGGCCATGTGGTGGGTAGGCTCAAGAGCTCCGGGCACAGATTCGTCGCCAACCATGGAGATGCGACGACATTGAAGAAGCTGGCGAGCAGAAGCGAAGAGCCCATCGGCAAGAGCGGCTACGTTCTAGCAAGCCAACAGGACGACGCAAGAAACCTGTTCTTTTTGGAAGCAGGCCCAAGATTGTGAGGACTCGAAGTCGCCGATGGAAAGAATAAATGAAAAGATCTTTGAATCAATCCAAACGTCCTAATTCTTTACAGATTTTACAGTAAGAAACGAGAAAAATTACACAACACACACACGCCCATGCATACCCCAATCAAACCCAATGTTTTCCGATATCTTGCGCCATTCAAAGTGCATAGAGTTTTTGTGTTGTTGCCGTATATATGTACAAAAATCGACTTTTGGCCTTTTATTTCTTGTTGAACTTTTGCCATTTGCGCTCGTAGTCCTCGGCGGCCTTCATAAACTCGGCAGAGCGCGTCTTGCTCTTGGGCTTGTTGTTCGCTCCACGCATTCTGGTGACTTGATCGTTCAGACTCTCCTTCATCGTGTCCCACTGCTTGCCGGCTTTGTTGAAGAGGCCAAAGCCTTTTGCCTTGGCGCTGTCAAAGGGGCTCTGGGGCGCTTGCATGACGGCGGCATCGGCGGAGGGTGTGGAAGCGGCGTTGGCCTTGTGGGAAGGAGCGGGACTGGCGGAGAACTTTACGTTTGGGGCTTGGTAGATGGGTCTTTGGTCGGCGGGGTAAGATTTCGCCTTGACGTCGATGGTCGTGGGTTCTTCTTTGATGAGGCCGGCGGCCATGGCGTCGCGCTTGGCTTGGGCGGCGTCGACCATGGGGGTCAGACCGAACATGCGGCGGATCGAGTCGCGCTTGAAGAGGTGGACTTGGGTCATGCCCATGACACCGGTGGTGCAGAGCCAGACGTTGAGGGCAGCGGGCAGCCAGGCGGTGGTGATGAAGACGATACTGGGAAAGACGTAGAGCAAGAATGGTCTGGCGGATTCACTCATGGGAGTGCCGGTCTCACCGCCCATGCGCATGACCATGTGTAGGGTACCGCCCATGATGGCGGGGAGAAGGAAGTAGGGGTCGGTCTGAGTGAGGTCGGTGATCCAGAGGAAACCGCCCGTCTCGAGGCCGGGAACAGGGAGGTTGGACATGGCACGCAGCAGACGGAACGCGCAGAAACCAAACACACCCTGGACAACACTGGGCACGAGCATGCCAAAAGTGCTGACGCCGGCGGCCTTGTTGATCTGCATCAACTCCTGGCGCATGGTCATGGCAGTGACTCTGTCGCCGTTCCTCATGGCATCCATCATCTTGGTGTTCATGGGCTGTGTGATGGGCTGCATTGCGCGCATCTTGGCGCCGTTCTCGCTCGCCTTCATGAACATGGGGACCAGCGCCAGACGGTACAGGAAGGCAGTGGCGGCGATGGAGCCCCACCACGGCATACCAGACAGGACGTGGACGTGTTCCAGCGACCACTCAATGACGGCGGTCGGACCCCAGCCGTAGTCGAGACCGAGGTCTTTCAAGAAGCCGAGTTGCTCGGGCAGGTTGGCATAATCGGTGGCGCCGCTAATGTCAAAAGGGTTGCTGTCGGTCGCGAGGGCATCGGTAGCGGATGTGGGTGGAGGGGTGTTCGTGGCGGCAGATATGGCGGGAGTGGCAGCGGGAGCTGAAGTCGAAGCAAGACGAGCATGTGCGGCGAGCGAGATGACGGATCCTTGCAAGATGCGACTTGTCGAGCGCGAGTTGAGTGCAGCCAGTGGCCTCGAAGGTGTGGAGATCTGGTATGCGTGAGCCCAAGTCAGCGTCGTCGTCGTGCACTCTATGAACATACGAATCTGCGATTGAGACGAGCGCCCTGGCGGACAGCGCTCGCCAGTCCTCTGCTCGGCATCATCATGGCTGTGACGGGTTATGTGTAGAGAGTCCAACTGTTCCACCACTTTTTTCCCAGCCTCCGCTCATGATGGCGCATGCTGTCTACCCCGGCATTTGCCGTTCATGCGAGACGCTCCCGCAACTCACCCCCGAGCGAGCAATTTGGTTTTGTCAAGCACAAACATGTCTTGCTGCTCGAATCACAGATCAGCCATGGGTGCCTTGTCAGTCATGATAGAAACATCGTTCAGCTCTGTGGATCAGAGATATGCACATTGCAGTGTCGTCCTTGCTTGCCCCGAGGTGCTCAGTCTGTCACATAAGAATCACTCTCTCGTGTCGATAGAGAGTGACATTGTAAGCTACGAGAATGCATGGTTGATTCGGAGCTAGAGATGTCTCCATGGAGAGCCGTCGAAGCAACCTCTCTCCCTGCTCAAACACTCTGTTTCTCGAGAGTATTGTGTATTTCGATAGACACTATTCATGTTTCATGCACAAGTGTTGCATAAGCAGCCACGCGCTTTCTCCGCAATGTCACATGCTATGACGATTCGATGGCATGTCGCAAATGCGTCTCGTCCTGCTATGCCTCCACTCACACAACAGTCAGGTCTTCTTAGTTGGTGAAGTTGGAATGCCATCTTCACGTCTTGCTAGCACATTGTAACACGCTCGGAAGAGTGCACCCATCATGTCGTCCAGCATCGCAGGTCCAGTAACAGTGCTATCCTCAACCGTCCTGCGCCTGGCCACTTATGTCTTTCTCCGCTGGGTTCGCTTACTCTTACCAGAATCCTTGCTTCACTTGGACGCTCGCTAATCTGTCTAGATTCCTGGCCATGTCGCACCTCCTGTCGTCTTGACTGCATTCGCTATCTATGCCACATCCTTCTTTTATCAATTCACTCACACAAGCCCGTACGAAGTCGTGGCAGACGAGCTTGATATCATCACTAGAGATACCATTGATCGTGACGACAGCGAAGATGAGTTGCTCATCGACCCCGAGACCGAAGAGCCGCTCCAGGAAATTGACGTCCAGGAGACCATCGTGGTTGAAGAAAAGGACCCCAAGGTCCTGCGCAGCCTTCTGACCGGCCTACCGAGCCCCAGCTCTCTCTTCTGGTCTGCCGTGACCTTTCTAACCAACGTCGCTCTGCTGGCCATGGTGGCTGACATGGTCTACCGCGCTCCACTCTTTCATCCATCCCACAATCTTTCCTTCGTGCGTCTCGGCCACGTTTCTGAGCACAGTGCGAAGCTTCTGGTCAGAGAGCCACGTACATCTGAACACCCCCTGCGCATGAGTTACAGATATGCAGGCGAGTCGCCCGATGATGGCTTCCGCGATCACGACGCCAGCTGGAAGCACCCTCAGAACGCCATCCATGTCGATGAGAGCACCGATTACACTGGTGTTTTCCACCTGACTGGACTCAGACCCGACACTACATACCAGTACGCGGCGTCCAACAACCACACTGGCTTCTTCGTCACAGCACCCAGGACTGGACGCACCGCTCCTCGCAACAACGACGTCTTCACCTTCTTGCATTCGTCCTGTATCAAGCCCAGATTCCCGTACAACCCGCTGCAACATCCGCTCGAACTTCCAGGCTTCAAGCATCTGGCTAGACTTTTGCCCTCGTTGAAAGCCCATTTCATGGTCTTTATGGGCGACTTCATCTACGCCGACGTGCCCAAGCGATTTGGCACCGATGCTGAGACATATCGCAGAGAGTACCGCCAAGTCTACTCTTCGCCCCAATGGGAGTCTGTGAGCTCGGAAGCCAAGCTGCCCTGGATCCACGTCTTGGATGACCATGAGATTGCAAACGACTGGGACAAGAACACTACTGGAGTCTACGAGGCTGCTGTCGACCCATGGCATTCTTACCAGGCTTCTGTCAACCCCGACCCCGTCCGTCCTGGTGCGACCTACTTCAGCTTCGATCAGGGACCTGCATCCTTCTTCATGATCGACACTCGCCGTTACCGTGAGCCCTTCGACGGCACTGATGGCTCTTACAACGGCACTCAAGCCGAGACTGGCTACAAGAAGAGCATGCTCGGTGATGAGCAGCTCAAGGATCTTCTCGATTGGCTTGCAGCTCCTGTTCCTACTGGCGTCAGATGGAAAGTCGTCGTCTCCAGCATTCCTTTCACCAAGAACTGGCGCTTTGGAAGCGAAGACACCTGGGGTGGATACCTTGGCGAGAGACAAATTATCCTGGAAGCCATGTGGGACGTTGGTCTTCGTGGTGGTATTGGTGTCGTCGTCCTCAGTGGCGACAGACACGAGTTTGCTGCCACCTCTTTCCCTCCACCCACCGAAGACAAGGTCACCGGTCTGGACACCCAGACAGGCAAGCTGAGAACGAAGAAGTGGCCTGTTAGCGCGACGGTTCATGAGTTTAGTGTCAGCCCTCTGAGCATGTTCTACCTTCCCGTCCGCACTTACGAGCAGACCGATAACGACGACGTTTGTGTCAAGTGAGTATTACGAGTTCACTTCGATCAAACAGCAATGACTGACATGTAACAGGTACATGCCCGACGGTAATTCAAAGTTTGGCGCTCTCAGTATCAGCACACCACCTACTTCTGACCAGTCCGAGCTCAAGTACCGTCTGTTCATCGACGGCCAAGAAGCATGGAGTCACAAAATTCTGACACCTCCTGTGGTTCACGGCAGTGGTCGTGGCAAGGACGCGCTTTGGGGCTGATCTACACTGCGTGATAATGATGATTATGATGGTAGCGAAACGCCGTGCTTCTGCTGGTTCTCAATCGCGGTCAATGAACGGTTGTTATCTGCACTTTCGCTGCGATAGGGCTTTAGTTTTTTCATATGCTTCCAAAGAAAACATTGATTCCTCAGAATGTGTTATCCAATTTGTTGCATGGAGATAACGGTCGGCTATGTGTACCCAGGACCGATGCTGGTCGGTTGATCTTTTCCAGATCCAGGCTGGTCAAGAGGAGCCGAGGCTCGTCTTGATCAAATTCCTCGACCTCTTCTCATGCATGCATTCCAACTTCCGAAGCAATGTCGCCACAACTACCAGATCTCGCTTTTACCACAGCATTGCCCAAAGTCGAGCTCCATGCTCATCTAACAGGCAGTATCAGTAGACAATGTCTGCACAGTATATGGCTGCAGAAGAAAGCAAAGGATCCTGCTTTTGAGTTAGAAGATCCGTCGATAGCTATACCAAGCGCGACAGAGGGTGGCATTGATGTTGTCAGGTAAAGATTCAAGAAGCTTCTCATTTTTACAGAAGGTCTGAACTGTACAGCTTCTTCTCAATCTTCGATCAGTACATCTATGCTTTGGTTTCCGACCCAGAGAGCATACGGAGCGCAACCACCTCTGTCCTGGAAGACTTCCAAGACGATGGAGTCTGCTATATGGAGCTTCGGACCACACCTCGTGCGATACCGGACGCTGGAATCAGTAAAGAAGATTATGTCTCTATCGTACTGCAGGCCATGAACGACTTCGGGTCCTCGTCAAAGGAAAACATCACAGGTGCTCCTCCTTACGACAAGTTGCACGCAAAACTCATATTGTCTATTGACCGAAAAAACACACCTGATGAAGCTTCTGAAGTCGTGCGTCTGGCTCTCAAGTATCGCCATCTCGGAGTCGTGGGCGTAGACCTCTGTGGCAACCCGGCCCGCAAGCCAATCTCTCATCTACAGCCAGCTTTCGCCGAAGCTCGAGCGCAGGGTCTCCCTATTACATTGCACTTTGAAGAGATTGCTCAAGACGATTCTGGTGAGCTGGAAGAGATGCTGTCATGGCAGCCGCAACGACTGGGACACGTCATCCACGTACCCGAGAACCTACGAAGTTCGATCAGAGAAAAGAAACTAGGACTCGAGCTCTGCCTTAGCTGCAACGTACTCGCGGGTTTGAGCCAAGGCGGCTTTGCAGCCCACCATTTCGGCGAATGGTGGGATGCCGGTGTGCCTATTGCCTTGTCTACCGACGATGTTGGCATATTCGAATCTACGCTGAGCAATGAGTACTTGCTTGCTGCACTGCACTTTGACCTTGACAAGACACAGATTGTGGAGCTTTGTAGAGGCGCGGTGGATACTATATTTGGTGACGAAGCTGAGAAGGATAGGATATCGGCTGGACTCGTGGGATTCTGGTCGTCGTACTGTGTAGGAAATCTTCGACCATGAGTTATGCGCGCGCGGGATGTTGGATCTCTCATCCAAAAGTTGTGCTCAACGTTTCCACCTTGACTCCGCAAGTATCTGGCACAAGTGAAGACAACAGTGAAAGCTGAAATCAAGTAATGTCGAGCACATACCTTCGTCTCTTTGGGTATTCACCCGTCAACTGAACTCATTTGACGTTTGGTAACGCTCTTTGTCGGCATCCGTCTTTCACTAGCATCCATACTTCTTGGGAGCTTTCCCGTCCTGCACATCTATACTCGTGTGTTACAATGTCATCCCCTCTCCTTCTCGGACAAAGCAATGCAAAGAAAATCTGTATACTATAGCTACAGAACCACCACAGCCCACTTCCTCAAAACACAAAGTGGCCTACTATCCTCTAGCTATAGCAAGGGACCATTCGATTTTTTAAGTTCTTGAACAGTGTTTTGATCCCCAAGTATACATTATTCGCTATTGGGTAGATGAGGCGAGGAAATGGCTTGTGTTTTCATCAGTGGTTGTTAGGAAGATATCACGCTCGTACGCTTCATCGGTGGTTGTTAGGATAATTACGCTTATACTAAATAGTAGTGATTATTCCATCGTTGTGCCGTGGTTGATCTAGTCTCCAAACCCGTCACAGGAGACACATCAACCTCCGTCCGCACTATCAATCCATAGCCAAAAACTCCTTACCTGTGCTTATAGACACAAGCAAAAGTGTTAGATCCATAAACAGTCGCGTTTTCGGAGATCTACTTAGATATACACGGCTAAACTGGCTTGGAAGAATAGCATCTCTATAGTCCTGTCATACTCATCTGCTCCGGGATACCGACAAAAGAGCGTTGGAGAGTAGGAACAAAAAATGCAAAAAGAAAAATGTCGCAGCCGTGAATCGAACACGGGGCTCGTGCATGGCAAGCACGAATTTTACCACTAAACCACTGCGACTTGTTACGTTATCACGTGATAAAGTATTCGCAGTCATAAGTGAATATTCACATCAAAATAATGGCATTGCTTGGATGAGTGAAAGATCATGAGCACTCACGATCTAGGTTACATGATCTACCTACATACTCAATTGTCACCCTCCCAGAAGTTTGCGGCTGCTTGGAGATCATCAGCGTTAATGAGGAAGGAACCTTCGTTCCAGAGCAGACGCCAGATGGCGTTTCTGTCCTTGATGGGCCAGTTGGGTGTTTCCTGGGTCACACTGTCAGTCTGTGGAAACACGGATATCAAGCATTCAAACTCACCCAGTATCTGGTACCCATACCCCTGGCACTTGCGGTCGCAATCTGATCGCGCAACTTGGCCAATGCAGTCTCGTTGAGCTTGCCGTCCTTTGGCCATCCAAACGACTGGTAGAAACTGGTACTTGCGATGGGAGAGAGGAACTGAGTTATGTTTGAGTTTGCCGATTCGTTCAAGGTGGACAGAGGTCCGTCGAAGAAGTAGTCACGGTTGTCTTTGCTCTCAACCATTGCTCTGGGGGTGTTGCCGGTTCCGATGACGGTGACAGTACCGTTAGTAATTTTGCTTCCGTCCCACTTGGTAAGCCAGCCGCCCTGACGGAGGGGCTCGAGGGCGCGGACGACATAAGGCCAGGTTTTGGGACCGTCGGTCTTGACATCGACCCACAGGTAGAGAGTCTGATAGGCTGCCGTGTCGAAAACACCATTGTGAGTGGGTGCGGTGACAAAAGGAGAGCTTGGATTCTGCTTCTTGAGGACAGAAAGAATGGGTTGGATATAGAGGGAGTCGAATGTGCGTGCATGTGTCAATGCGGACTCCTCGTGTCCGACCTGTTGTGCGTGAGTAGCGATCCAGAAAGACGGATTTGCTGATTGATGCATGCAGATGCCATCAACTCTGACAGTGGTTACGCACATAGAGTGTGTCATTATAAAGCCACACATCAGCCTCTACCGAAGCGACACCATTGGAGAGGGCGGTGTAGAATGGCTTAGCCCTCCAGTAGTCATTGTGCGAATGGATGTTTTTCGGCATGATTCCCTGGGTGAAATCGGTAGGATAGGTGTACAGAGAGCTGTTGCTGACAGCGAGGACATTCTGGATGTCCTGTGAGAGAGGAATATCTGACTGGGCGAGAGCAAACGGGGCCGCCAGGAGGAATAGAGTCGCAAACATGATGGCTAGCGATAACAGAATGGTTAATGCAGTTTTCAAAAGAGGGCGCATAATCAAGAGGAGATAGGTTGCATCTTATATAGTATCACCGTATGGCGTCGAGATGGCCGGGAAGAACGACGGAGCGGTGGGGGAGTGAATTGACCAAGATGACGCTCTTCGAAGGCAAGACCAATGAGAATCTCCACGTGCCTGGACGAGAAGAACAACTTTTGATTCGTTGACTGCCACGAGTCTGAGGGAACGGTTCTGAGTGGAAGACAACACGGACCGGCATCTTCGGCTGCCGATCCTAGACCCTCAGGCCGAAGCCACTTCTGCTCATGCCCTACAGTACATCGTTCCTGCTTGCTCTGAAATACGAGGGAGATGTATCAATCATCCAGCTCTGCTAGAGTACTGAGTAGACTTTTGAGATACGAGACTCGACTACAAAGTCTGCTTGCATTGCATGTTTTCGTGACTATCCTAAAACATGTGAGTGTTGAGAACATGTCTCCGTGTTCCCATCAGGTGCCCCCGCGGCCTTATTGTTTCGATAGAGACGAGTCCTCAAGCTCGTCGCTTCGCAATTGAAAGTGTAATCCGAAGTCTTTGCAGAAACAAGATGTTATCAAGCGGCAAGTACTCGCAGCTTCACTGGATCTCAATGGGAGGAGCCTGTGACGTGCCTGAAAGCAGGGCTGCTGTCAAGGTACAGACATCTTGTTCAGCCAGGAAACGCAATTTGAAAGGTTGCATACTCTCTTCTCTCTTCACACGGCTTCCTTGATACAAACAGACGTATGCAACCAAGACCACTCAAGGAGATTCTGAGCAAAGATGTTGCTGGAAAATCACCTGCATTTGGACAGATTGTCACGAGTCATAGTATTGCTGGTCAGTCGGGCACATGACTAGCACATGCGTATGACTTCCGCATCTGGATAGCAACGGCCCGAGGTGGTGGGCGATAGCAAAGAACCGACGAGGAAGGAGATGATGTCGACGGGCGTGTGAAGGTACGAAAGATGGCTACGATGTGCTCACACAGCACTCGAACCGAAGACGACAGTTACAGGTCGACGTTTGTGCCAGTCAGAAAGTGAGACTGCGGCGTCGGGAACAATAGAACCATCAACGACGAGTCCAAAAGTTTGCGCGTGCGGGCAGTCACTGACGCAGCGCTTTCCAAACCCGACCATCTTTGCGACAATTGTGTGCACATGTTCTTCTCCCTTCGCTATGACCGATGGACGGCTTTGTTAGTTTCATGGGAGGCGTCAAGCGAACTTTCGACACACTCGTAGGCAACGACTCGGACACCAAGGTAGGACGACACGAAATGACAGTGAAGCAATGTCGTGGACACTGACCCGAACGTCGGACAGGATGATGCCCAGCAGAGTGAAAACAGCAGAGCAGAATCGATATACCACACATCGCCCGCGAGGTACGCCGCACCTGGAATCCCGTCGACTCGTACAACCTGACAAACTCTCGACAGTCCAGAAGACGAGCCCCGAACCAAACGCTTTCGCACTCGGCCCGCTATAGAACAAAGACCAGCCGCGTCGTCGACACTGTAGGCCATATCCACACGACCGTCCGATCGTCAGTCTGACCAAATCATCCTAGCCCAGAGGAAAGGCCGCGAAGCAGAAGAGAAGACACACAATTCAGTGCCCACGGGAGACAAGTCACGTCGCCGAAAGAGTATACTGCCCCCAAGCCTCCGTTGACGCACACCGTCTGACCATGTTCCAGTCATCTAGACATACAGCCTAGAGCTCGACAGTCGTTCGCGCAACCAAATACCCGTCAAGAGCGACGCGCACCACAAACAGAGTAGGCCACATCTGGATCCTTGTCGAACATGCCTTGACAGTGGTTAGAAGACATTTAGGTCGTCAACGAGCCAACCAACGACACACGGTGGCCAGTGCCGACGAGAGGAGACTGTTTCAAGGAATTTACCCGTACGCAGACTTGGACTCTACCAAAGAGCTGCAACAACTAACAACCTCTAGCTCAACTGAGGATTCCATCCCCATCTCGGTACCACAGGACGAGTGGAGCAACCCGACTAACATGAAAAGAAAACTCAAACCTCCTGGCGGCCGCATCAGGCCTGGAAACACCTTGAATCAACCAGGCCCTGGCGCATCCCCTCTGACTACCGTGACCCATCGAGGAGAAAACGTCTCTGAGGGCTCTGTCAAACGCCACAAGACAACCCATGCATACCCACAACATGTTGCAGACGATTTGCCAGATGAACAATACTGGAATCGCGGCTTGCAACAACAACTACCTTCGGCCACGCTTGCAAGACAACCCAGTGTCAGTGCCATCAGCGTCAACAGTCAGAGCCAAGATACTCCCAGTCAGAAAGCCAATCTTTTCGGGCACGATGAAGTCCGTAATGTGCATGGGATGCTGAATTACTCCAAGAAGAAAGCTCGCAAGCCCAAACCTGGAGCCACTCAGCAACAGCACAGCTCGCCTCGCCAACATGGCACTGTCACTGATCCCGTTTCTGTCGACGACAATGACGAGGTTCAAATTCTGGATGAGCAGCACAACACGCCTCGATCCACCCTTCACACAACCCTTCAGAGGACATCTCGCAGCGACGTCGATGACCAATTCGCGAGGCAGGCGAGAGCACAAGATGTCAGAACTCAGCCGAAGTCTGCCACCCGCCTTCTCGATCGCATAGAGGTCTCACCTCGTTTAGATGGGACTTTCGTGAGAGATGACGAAGAACCTGATCCGGTTCCAGCAATACACCAGGCCTCGACGAAGGTCAGAGACAAGATGCAGTCGACGTCGAATACTGCCCGGGCCATCCAGCCTCCACAAGTTGTGCAGGATTTGAGTGAAGATGAATTGTCCCGCGAGCCTACAGTGCAGTCTTCGGTCCGGAAGGCCGAGCACACTGTGACTCAGCGATCGCCGTCTCCGAATCATATCACTTCTACGCATTTCAAGAAGAAACGCAAGGAGTCCGAAGCCCGAAAAAACCTCACTATCGTCTTGTCGTCACTCCGCATGAAAGCTGGCAATTGGGAAAGGCTATTTCTTCTCTACTCTTGGGAATACAAGGCTATTCAATTCCTAAAAAATGATGAGGTACTTCTTAACCGAGGGGTGCCGATCCAACTCTCCAGCAAACACGCCCAGACTGTGTTCTGCAGTCTGATGAGCTCAAATGCGGTAATCTTGGTAGGATGCAAGGACGGTCTCTCGAGCGGTCGGGTTTGGTTTGAATTCGATACGACAGACGACCGCGATGCTCTTTTGGAGGCTATTGACGACATGAACGCTAGAGCCATAGGCAAGGACTTGGACCCGTAAGTATTACAGCATCCATATTGACCCCCATCACTAACATTCTTGCAGTGACAGATTCACAAATGTGTGTGAGGCTTCGGAGTCGTTCTTCAGACCAGCAGCTGAGCCGATCGATCATGAACTAGAGGCCATGAGCCATCGTCAAGGCAAACATACCAATCGAGAGCGGACCTTGGCGGCACAGAGCGGGTCTCCGCTTCCTGAGCCTACCAATCAAACACCCACACCACGGTTGACTCGCATGATGAGATCTGAGTTCGTCAACCAACCAATCACCAAAGCAACAAAAGAGCTTTCTTTGCCGCCACCCAAACCTCGCAATGAACAGGCCACGCCCGTGAGGAGCAGTGGAAGGCTTCGGAGTAAAGATGGCGGCAAAGCCGCACAGCCTATCGAGCCAGAAGTCGAGCGGTGGACCGTCAAACATGGTATTCCCAAGTGGGATGCCCCACTGACATACCCCCCTACTGGAACGAACAGAACTACCATTGATGCTGAAGATATTGCACGATTAGACGATGGCGAGCTACTCAACGACAACATCATCTCATTCTGTCTAAGAGAGATGCAGGAGAACAATCCAGAGTTGAAGGGCAAGGCCCACATATTCAACTCGTTCTTCTACACTTCTCTCACCACTATGCCATCGAAAAAGAAAGGGTTCAACTACGAAGGAGTCAGACGCTGGACTAGAAACATGGACTTGTTCAGCCATCCGTATGTCGCTGTCCCGATCAACACTCAACTTCACTGGTTCTTGGTCATCATTTGCAATCTCGACAAGCTTGAACGGAAACTGAACCTTGACGGTCTTGGAGACGAACAAGAACAGCCCGAAGCTGAACCACAGCCGAACGTCCAAGAGCTTACACCCTCTCAAACAACAGTGCAGAACGACATGGAAATTCCCGAGACACCCCCGGAGGCTAAAGACGGCGGCCTATCACAGGGAGTAAAACGCATCTCTCTGGATGCATCTCAAGAACAGGAAGAGGGATTCCCTCCTCTTAGCAAGCTGAAGCCAGCTCCTCGCAAGGGTAAAAGACAGGCACCATCACTGCCAAAGATGGACCCAGACACGTAGGTTCCATCATCTCGTAATCAACCCAACGAACACATGCTGACATAAACAGACCCGCTCTTATTCTCCTCGACTCCCTAAGCGGCACACACACTCAGGAAATCAAGAACCTGAAGCAATATGTCGTTCACGAAGGTCGCGACAAGCGGGGTCTGGAATTCGAGTATACAGAACTCAGAGGACTGACTGCTCGTGGTTTGCCTCAGCAAACGAACTTCTGTGACTGCGGTGTCTACCTGATCGGTTACATGGAGGCTTTCCTTCGTGACCCTGCAGAGTTTGTTCGCAAAGTCATGTCTCGCGAGCTTGATCACAACAACGACTTTGCCGATTTTGATCCATCGAAGAAGCGAGCAGAAATCCGTGAGCGATTGATCAAACTTGAGGAAGAACAGAGTTCTGCCAAGAAACAAAGGAAGAGAGAAAAGGCGCGTCTTTTGAAGATGACGAGCAAAGACAATGAATCAACGAGTCCAGCTCTTCCACACACGCAGATGAGTTCGCCTATGAAACCTCCAGCGGCTTATGCAGACTCTAGGATGGTCCAGAGCTCGCCCATGAAGCCACCACCACCACCACCGATGCACAAGCCGAGTCCTTACAAGCAGCCATTGTCTCGCAGATCTCCACCGACAGTGGACCGCACTTTCCATGACGAGATGCTATTCGGCGATCCCGATGGTAGCCCTGATGAACTCGACGAGAGTGCTGGACCTCAGAGTCGTGACAACTACAGTCACTTCAAAGCAGGCAACCCCTATGAGCAGCCCAGCACCATCCGATCCGAGATGGATTTCATGAAGGAGGTAGAGCAAGCCGCTCAACATGTCTCGCAGGTAGACTATGAAAGAGTACATGATTTCTAGCGGGGTTAGCGCACAAACGAACACAACACCTGCCTCGTACAGATCTTGCATCTCCACCAGCATCTTCACGGAGGACCGCGAGGACAAAGCGCGTCCTTGTTACCAGAGAAAGAAATTCTTGGGGCTTTGCAGAGCCAAAAAAAAACCCCCTTTTGCTATCACGTCCACACCGAGACAACTCTTGCTACAAAACAATTCTTACATACCTTTTTTTCCTTCCCCAGTTGTGTAGTCCGGGTCACGGATACGAAATGTACTGGGCGAGTAACGTGCACAATAAAATACGTGATCCGCAATCCTGTAGACTTGTAAAAAATTTAGTAATTCGTGCTGATCGACCGGCCATAAGATACGAGTACAGTACGTTATCAGGAAGTTGGAAAATCACTCACAACGGGCAAACATGGAGTAACAGAAGCGGGCAAGTGACGACATTCTTGTATTCCCACAGTCCGCAGGCCTTGTGGTGTCTCATGGGTAGTTGTATAGGAGTGCAAGTGGTCAATGTCGAGGAGTGCTTTTTTCCTAGCATCAAAAGGTTAATCAAGCTACCTAGGTGGGTATTGGTATATGCAGTACACCATGGTTTATCAGGTCAGGTCAGATCACTGTACTGTTGGCTTTACTTTCCTTTATACATTTCTGCGGTTGTTCGTCTGTTTTCTTGGAATGGTTTGTATCGTCAAAGTGCTGATGTATAGAGGGACAATTGGTGGATGGAAGGAGGTTCGGATGGTAGATGATGCACACACAGAAACCTGTCTGTGTGCTAAAGTGTGTATCTCTAATCTAGAAACTGTTGTGTCTTTTCACATTCTGCAAGTCAATTTGTATCATCGTAGGAGGAGAGTGGGAACTAAAGACAATGGCACACGGAAAAAGGTGTTCGAGGTCGTGTAGTTTTAACTATGTCTAATCATGATCTTCGTGTCATGCTCTCTTGTGCTTCGTAATGATCGTGTGTATGTGTCTGTGTCTCAGACGGCGCTCTTCAAAGGCTCGCCATCGTCACCCTGCTGCTGCTTCAACTTCTCGTGCTCCTTTCCGAGTTCCTGGGCAATCTGACCGTTGCCGAATCTACCGCCAGTGGGGTCGATGCTCCGCTCGGACTCTTCCTCATCGTCCCAGCCTTGTTCCTCGGGCTCGCCGCCGGACCACATGGCCAGCTTGTCCTTTCTGAAAGTAGCGTAGTCCCACTCCTTGTCTTCGAGGCGCTCCAGGGCATCGGTGTAGATGTAGGTCTGGGTTTCCACCTCTTCACCCTCGACATTGCCCTCACCGGTGGCTTCATCGCCTTCACTCTTCAACAGACGCACACGCACGGTCTTGAGTGTGTACTGGCTACCCTCGAACATGTCCAGACGGTAGATGTCGCCGTCGGTGAGGCCGGTGACGTAGGTGCCGCGGACAGAGTGGCCTTCTTGAGGGATGACGCCGGGGTAGTCGCAGTACTTAATGCGGGAACGCTTGTGGTGGTGAAGGATGGCGGGGGTTTGAGTGACGGTTTGGACGTTGTATCTGCTGATTGTCGAGGTGCCGAAGATGACGTTGAAGAGGACTTCCTTGGCCATCAGGGTGCCTGTTTTGTAGACAGGATATTAGTTGAGGGACTCTGCTTTTGGAAGAAGTGGAATCTTACCGTAGAAGAAAGCGGTGCGGGTGCCCATGTTGGTTTGTGCGTGCTCGATGCGTTCCTCGTCGGTGTAATCGAGAGGCAGGTCGTCTTCCTGGTTACCGTAGAACTTCATGGCGTCAGGATTATGTTGGGACAGATAGAGTTGTAATGGATGGGTTCTTGATGAATGGAGTTGCAGTGGATAGAATTGTGATGGACAAGAGATATGTGGAAAGGGAAGACCTACATTGATATATATATGCTGAGGAAGGAGCCAACCGACACGTCTAGAAAGTACTGAACGCAGCAAACGAACGACTTTCAAGACACAAAGAACAGAAGTTATAAAAGTTGCAAGACCTACAATGAATGAGTGAGCGTTGTCTCTTGATTCTTTGTTGATGATGAGAAGTAGAACTCCTCCGTTATCGCCGCGATAAGACAGGCCTGTGTCTTGTGCAAGAAGTGGCTTGACTCGTGGCGGTGCGTGATGCGGCTCTGCGTAGGGCTGAACGATCTCGACTTTCAACAACAACCTTTCTGACAACCCCTGATAAATTTGCGAAATTTCAATATCCTCCTTTTTCCTCGATTCTTTCTGTTTACGGCAACCTGTCCGGTTCTTCGTCTGGGAATTCAATGACAGTGATCTGACGACCAATTGCTCAACATCTAGCGACTTCCATCTTTTGACGATAGTCGACGACAAGCTCTTACGCCAAGCACTAGCCTTTGGATACCCCATCTGATCGGTTTTCTTTTGGTCGAACGAGCGCAATCATCCCAAGGACCACCAAAGAAAGGATTCAGCAAGAAACCATCTCATCTCGATATCATAGAGGAGAGCTGCCATGGGTCTCACCTCTTGGCTCATCACACATCTTGCCCCAGTCTTTCTGGCTACATCGCCTGTTACCAGCTATGCCGATCAAATCTACTCGATCCATCGTACGAGGTCCTCGGCCGGTTTCTCCCTTGACATACCCCTCATCATGCTGGTAGCGTCAATCTTGAAGTGAGTCTGATGTGTGCCAAAACTGGCTCAATATTAGAGCTCCGACAATTAACAGTGGGTCGCAGACTGTATTACTGGCTCGGAGCGCGCTTTGATCTATCTCTTCTCGTACAAGCTGGTTTGATGGTGATTGTACAACTTGTCCTCTTGCGAGTTGCTCTGCAAAACCGTCCGCTCGCGAGTGCTGCCAACAACATCCATCAGCCGTTCGCAGGCTCCCGAGAAGGCGACACTCACATCAAGCGGCCCTTCGACTTTTGGCAATGGAAGCAAGCGAGACCGTACTGGATGTTCCTGGCATACTTCAGCGCAACCTTGTTGGTCCTCCAGATTCTCTTCGGCCGCTTGGATTCGTACGTCGCACTTCAAGGTTATGTGGCTTTGGGCATCGAAGCTACGTTGCCTCTTCCTCAGATCATGTCGAACCAGAGAAACCGCAGCTGCAAAGGGTTCCGTCTGAGCGTTCTCGCAAACTGGTTGTTGGGTGATGCCATGAAGATGTCTTTCTTCTTCCTTGCTGAGAGCACTATTCCTTGGTCATTCAAGCTCTGCGGTATTTTCCAGGCATGCTGCGATTCTTATCTTGGAGTCCAGTACCTGATGTTTGGCGAGGGACCTGTTGACAGCATTGAGGGTCTTGCGAAAGAGATGAAGAATTTGAGTTGAGCTACAATCATACGATGATGCAGGTGCTGTTATGGGGCAAAAAGTCATGATACCGTAAGATCGGATCCACTCAAACCGTGTGAAGGGCAAACGAAATGCAAGGCAGCTTTGGCCTTTTGTTATAGAATATTTGGACTATACATGCTACAGTATATTGTGTAGTAGACAGTTTCTCGGATGATATTATATGTCCTCCACAACTCTAGCTAAATATATGTTTGCATTGTCACCTACGAGGGAACTAACAACATGGCTTCTTCTGTTGTCAGTGACTGTTATCTCTGATCTGACATAGCTCCTCGATGTAAACTCTAAACGCGAAACATACCTATAAAAAAAAAACTTGGTAACCGACCAATCCACCTCATTGATCGTTTACCAAAAGTTGCATAGCGTAAGACGATGGACTCAATTAGCTTCGTTGTGGCATCACGACAAGTTCAACTGGACCAACTAGTTGGTCGTCGGTCTTGTGACTTGGCTTCAGGTCGAGGTTATTCAAAGCTCGCCCATCAAACAAACTCAAGAGCTCCTGTCCTCTCATATCCTCCATTATTGTCATCGTCGAACCTCAGGATGCAGCTTCCAGACGGCAGGTCCTTGTCGGAGCACAATGGCATGCCATGTCCTTTGAGTACCGACAATCATACAACAGCCAGTAGTTCGCCTGACACGGCCATGGACAGTCAATGGCAATCGGTACCTGACCTTTCCTCCCGAGGAGTGGTCACTAATCAATGCGATGTCGTTTCGATCTACATTACTGCAGAGCCTCAAACTGGCATTCACCGTGTGATCAATCCGGGGCTTGCCAGTGCTTACAATGAAGAACTGTGTCCACCCATGTACCAGCAGTGGAGATACACGCCAATGTTCGGACCGCCAGTCCTCGTCGAGCAACGACTACAAGCTGGGTTGATATACGGACAGCTGCCCTTCCAGGCGTGTGAGTTTTCGCAGCCAGAGTATGCTTTTCAACAGCTACCAGCAGCAATGGCTTCTCAGCAAGCTCAAGCCAACAAAGGCGAGATGTATAAGACAGCGTCGAACGCACCCTGATCTAACGATTGAGCAGTCTATCCGTTTGCATTTTCAACACGCCAGAAGTCGGTGGAGTCGAATGACTTGGCGCATGGACCAGATGGAGCGAACTCGGCCGCCAAGGAGCAAATCACGACAGGGCGCTTTCATCGATCAGATAAGATCAGGCACCCTCCATCTACCCTCGGTTTCCCACACCAACTCTGCAACATGACGACTTTGGCACCATCTCAACCACAAACCCTGGCCTTCTACCCCAGCACCGTGCAAGATGGCCAGTCTGTCGCGCTGTTCCGTTCGGCTGGGGACGGCGCCCCTGCCCAGCTGAAGAGGAGTTTCGGCTCGCTGGACAGCCCAATCGACGAGCAGTAAGTCGCCATCTTTTGCGAGTCAATTCGTGCATACTCGCGTGCAGTGGCAGGCTGGCTGACCTTGTCTTCCCAGTTCGCCCGTCTCAGCAGCCTCTCCCGAAGACGCACCTCCCGGCAAGATAGAGATCCCAAGGCTCCCAACCGCGAAGCGTCCCCGCAACGACTCGGCTGTCAACAATGGGCCGCTCAGCAGGGAAGTCACCCTTAAGCCTCGACCAAAGCCTGGCCGCAAGCCCATGGTCGACCAAAACGACTCGTCGGACAAGCGCAAGACGCAGAACAGGATTGCCCAACGCCATTTCCGCGACCGTCGTGCTCAAAAATGCAACGATCTTGAGCTTGAGAATACCCAGCTGAAGGAATCCCATCGCCTCGAGATGTCTGCCTTGCGGGATCAGCTCATGCAACGGGACGCCCACATCGCTGTACTCTTGGCCGAGAAGGTTGATGCCGTCGCCGAGAAGGCTCGTGTCGACTCCGAGTTCAGCCAGCTCAGAGAACGCAATTTGGTGCTGCAGAGGGAACTTGGTACGTTTTATATCCCTCTCCCCATCAAGCAACCATCTACGTGTGCAGCCTTGTTCAGAAAAAGAAACTTGTTGCCACGCGTCCAACTTGCTCATCCCAATATTCATCCATCGAATGAACCGCATGCTAATCATCCGACTCAGATGCCGCCAAGCTCCATCATGCCAATGCTCATGCTCCTCACCCTCAGGTATTTTTTGAATTGCCAACTGCTCCTTAAAGGCCATGATACTTACCCTAGCCCAGCGTTCGGTTATTGCACCAAACTTTGTTTCCTCAGTTCATCAAATCCTCACCCCTCCATCCGACAATGATTCCCACGACGAGTATGAAGTGGACTTCACCAACCTTTACGCAACACGCAAACCATCCGCATTTGCATCTGGACTCGGCACAGACGAACACTGCGGCTTCTGCAGCGATGTCGAGAACTGCATCTGTCGTCAACAAGAAGAGCTCAACAACAAGAGCCTTCCCAGCCTTCCGCCTATTGATTCGTCGCGTGCTACTACCCAACCCAAATTGCACTCTGATGTTACCACCCCCAGTTTTCTCGAGGCGCGGACCGAAGCTTCTGGTCCCGGTACCTGCGACATGTGTCTGGCTGACCCTGAGAAAGCGAGACAGTGCAAAGAGCTTGCCGAAGTCGCTTTCAAAGAGCAAGAAGCCGCTTCGTCTCGCTCCGAGGATTCAAACTCCAAAGACATGGGTACCGTCACCCTCCGGCGCCTCAAGCAGCTTGACACGACAAAGCACAATGAGCGAACCTCGTGCTCCGACTTCTTCCAACAGGCACAACAGAGGAACGTCAGGCTCGGGCGAGACGACTACCAACAGATCAAACATGTATATCGTCTTGACGGTCGATCCGAGCATTCTCCCTACATGGAAATGGATACTCAGGATGCTGCTCATGCTTTGGCTGCTCTTTCGAGGCAGGATACCAGGTCTGGAGTGGATCGCCAATCTTAACGTGGGTGGGTGCGGTAATTCTGTTCATGATCAATGTTAAAATGATAAACTGCTTTGGGGGCGTTTTTGAGGAGATTGTGTTTTTTTTTTTCTTTCGTAGGAGGGGTTCGTTGAGGCGTTGATTCCATCTCACATGGTTTTGGATTCTTGTGTCTTCTTTTTTTTCCACCTTGTCCATTTGTCGATATCTGGTTACGTTTTTGTCTCTGATCCATTCACTAGTGTCTATATCACGTCGAATCACGAAGCTCTCGAGTAACAAGATGGTGGCAGTGCAATTTCACGTGTGCATCGCTCGACACGGACAGTGGGGCCAGCATCGCGGACCAATCCTATGATGCAGTGTCGGTGTTTACTTGGCTTGTTTGGTACACGGCCTCTTTTCTTGACTTTCAGGGGAAGCTTAAGTGAGGGGTTTTTGGAGGTTTTGAAGCTAGCAGTACAGATGGACAACCACGAGTTGAAGGTTCTCGTACTGCTTTACATGTACCGGTGTGCGAAGAGAGAGAGAAAATTCGAGTGCTTGGTGGTTGATTGGCTCGTGTGAAGTTGTTGTCTGAAAGGGGGTTGAAAAGAGGAACGAAGATTTTGACATATTGTGTATGCTTCAAAGTGTGTTAATACAGAAAGAAAAGGCTTATATACAAACGCGAGTCGAGGATGTAATGTGTCTACCGCTTGGCAAAGTCGCTGGCCTGCAGGTTCCTGGTCATGGTGGGGAGTTTGACGACCAAACCGTCGAGCTCCTTGGACATCTTGACCTGACAACCCAGACGACTTGTCTCTGTCAGACCAAAGGCCAAGTCGAGCATGTCGTTCTCGTCATCGTCGGGCTCCTCCATCTTGTCAAACATGTCCGGGTCCGAGACGATAACGTGGCAGGTCGAGCATGCACATGAGCCGCCGCATGCGCCCTCCATTTCGAGGTCGTTGGCTTGTGCTGGAAGGTTGTTAGTCCGACCATGTAACTGGTAAAGGGATCGAAGAGAGACACACCAATGTCGAGCAGGTTGTCGCCGTCGGCGACTACGAAGGTGTGCTCATCGCCGTCCTTGTCGACAAAGGTGACGTTGCGCTCCTCGCCGGGCTTGGGAGGATCGAGGTGGCCGTGCAGCAGAGACGATGAGTTTGAGAAGGACCGCCTCGAGGGGAATGGTGTGGAGGAAGCGATTGACAGGCGGCTAGGTTGGAATGATGATTGCGGGATGGCGGATCTAAGCGGCGACGAGGTCGAGACGGGGGAGCGCAGCGAGCGGCGTATTAATCTAGCGGCGCATCTGGAAGCGGCGACCGACATGGTGCGGTTGTGAGGAAGGTGCAATGGCACACGCGCGGCTGCCAGAAAGGAAAGCGGTTTTGTCGGTTGTCAATGTCACGGATGACGAGGACTGAAAGTGGTCAGCATCAAAATGCGGGAGTCTTTCGCTTCTCCGACCACGGCCCTCTACCACCCATCACGTCCCACGAAGACACTCAAACATGGCACATCCCGTCCAACTATCGACGTCGCGCGACACGCCGAACCCTCTGCGACCATACTACCGCCCGCCCTCGATAGGCCTACCGCCTGCAGACGCAAACGCGACCAGCTCCTCGGCCGGACCAAGCAGCAGCAGCAGCCTGGGCAGCTCAGCTCGCCATGTCTTTGACGACCTCGACTACTCCTCGTTCCTGAACGATGGCGACTCGGCTTCGGTCGCCGACATGGGTCGCAAGGTTCTCGACCAAGCCCTGTGGAAATACACGTCGGTCCTTCTGGCACAGCCCTTTGACGTCGCAAAGACGATTCTCCAAGTCCGCCTGGCCACTCAGCTCGATGCCGATTCCACCCTGAGACGGAGAAGCTCTGCCCGCTTTGCTGTCGACCAGTACCCCCCGAGCGACGACGAGTCGGACCCGGATGAGCCGAGCTACTTTACTCCCACCAAGCCTGCACGAGCTGCCGAGTCTGACAGATCCCGTTCTCGTCGTCCTCGTACCCCGCCGTCACGTCCGTCCAGAGAACAGTCGCCTGCTCCGCATGTGCTGCAGCTACGGAGACCAGACTCGGTCATGGAGGCCCTGTCACAACTATGGCAGCAAGCTGGTGCCGCTGCCATGTGGAAGGCCACCAATGCCACCTTCATCTACAACGTCCTGCTGAAGGCTGTCGAGGGCTGGACACGGAACCTGCTGTCCGCTCTGTTCGATCTGCCCGATCCTTCGTCTCTAGCGTCTGTGCCTGCAGAGGTCGTTGCTGGTGCAATGGGCGGTCTTGACCTCGCAGACAGCCCCTCACCCCTGGCCTCGTTGGGCATTGCAGTCGCCGCTTCTGCCATTGCTGGTCTTCTGCTTGCTCCCCTCGATCTTGTCCGCACGAGGTATGCACTTCTGACTTTTCGCTTTCGTTCGCGTGCTGACCACTTCCAGACTCATCCTTACACCAACCGCTTCACAACCGCGTGCCATCCTACCAAACCTCCGCCTCCTGCCGAGTCTCACAATCCCTACCTCGCTCTTCCCAATCACCCTCCTCCACTCTACACTTCCGACCCTTTTGAGTACCAGTACTCCTCTCGTACTCCGTCAATACTTCCGTGTCGACCCTCTCTCGACACCAGCCACCTACTCCCTCGCCACCTTCCTGACCTCGACTACCGAGCTCTTCATCAAACTCCCCCTCGAAACCGTCCTCCGCCGTGCTCAAATCTCCCACCTCAAGTCTTCTCACAAACACGCATACAACAAGGCCGCCTTGAACTCGTTCCGAGGAAACAAGTCGGTCAGCAGTCCAGAAATGGACACTATCGTTCCCGTCGGTCCTTACAAGGGTGTCTTTGGCACCGCTTGGAGCATCATGACCGAAGAAGGCATTCGCGAGCAACCCCCACAGAGCCGTATGAGCACTCCTGCCAGACCTGGCCTTGTGGCCCAAAACAAAAGAGACAAGAAGGGACAGGGTATCGGTGGCTTGTGGAGGGGATGGAGAGTCGGTATGTGGGGTTTGGTTGGTGTTTGGGGTGCTTCTGCCCTTGGAGGTGGTGGCAGAACTGGTGGTGAATTTTAGAAGGGTTCTGTCCGCCTGGGTTCATTTCCACTCTCTTCTTGATCGTTGTCTGTGTTCTACTCGTCTTGGTTCTGTCTGTGTCTTATTGGCGAGGCGTTTGGGAAGGGCTGTTGCATTTTACGAGAACAAACACCATATCTTTTTTCAAATGTACTATTATCACCATGCCTCGTCAATGGTATTCTTCCGCAATTCGTACCAGCCTAATCATGCCTTTAACCAGCACCGCATAATCTAGACTTGAGCTCTAAGATTGAACAATCTCATCATCCCTTGTAATCGCGAACAGGGTCACCTCGAGCATCGTATGCCGCGGTAGAACCCCGGCCCGACATGTGCTCTCCCTCCTCCAACCAGAAAATCTTTGCAAACGCTCCTTCACAATCAAACATTGCAACATGCGACCAACACACATATCCAAAGCGCGTCAATCATGCTCCGCCAAAGCACTCGTTATACAACACGAACGATGCTTTCTCGGACCATGATTGAGCGCTTTGGACGATATCGACGACAGCAGGCATGAACATTCACGACATCCACGACGACGCCCTTGATTTCTCATGGTAAGCTCTTTCTCCCTTGCACTTCTACTCTTTTTGCCCCTTTGCACCTGCAAAAGTCAAAAACAACATGATGAATATCCGGTTTGGAGACCTGTTCCGATCCTTGATGACGGATACTTTGGAATAATCTGACAAGTTTGTTTTTTTGGACTTTGTTCTTCTTCTTTTCTCTTGAAAGATTTGAAGAAGCAAAAAGTGCTAACATTGCGCTTCAGGGTACGATACTATATGTTTTAATGGACACCGTCAAGACGGGTTGGGAGGGAGGTTAGATAGTTGTATGAGAGGATGATGCAATATACTTTCTTTTCTACATGTATCGAGCTGTTCCAGAGAATGTGTATTAGATGTCGTTTGGCGTGTTATCACTTCTTCGACACTGATGTTTTGGATCAGCTAGCTCTAGCACAAGAGGTTGTTGCCAACCAAAAGTACTACAGCACGCGACACGTGTGCCGGCAGGGCTTGTTGAAACTTCATATCCTTTTCTTGCACACGAAGCCCATCTTTGTATTCTAACAGAACAACGTATCATGTATGCCATGTTTTCACGCCGAACATTGGCAAAGGCCCTAGATCAAGATGGATACAAAGGTTAGACCATGTTTGGAACGGCTAGTGAGGAGGACGAAGGGCGCCGTTGCTAACAGCCACCGGCTATCCTCGAATACGATTACGCGGCACGCCATCGCACCTCATCTACCTACCTCCTTGAGTCCTTGTGCAAGTGATTTGTTCCGAGAATCAACGTTGTGAAGCTGGCTTTAGATTGTGAAAGCGAGACTGATGTGAAAAGGCCGTCATCTTCACTCCTGACAATCCACCGAGTTCGAAGCGTGTCACTGCAACTTCTACCAAGCAACTTCGCGCAATCGAGGTCAGCCATCGATGCGCGGGATGAAGGTCAGTCTGCTCAAGCTATCGGCATGGGCTGCTCTAGCCAGCTATGCCCTGGCAAAGCAGCCAAACATTCTCTTCATCATCACCGACGACCAAGATGGACACATGGGATCGATTGAGCACATGCCTCTGCTCAAAAAGCACATTACCGACAAGGGAACCTCTTACGAAAATCACTTTTGCACCATCGCCATCTGCTGCCCTTCAAGGGTCAACCTCTGGACTGGACGAGCAGCTCACAACACAAACGTCACTGATGTTCACCCCCCTTACGGCGGTTACCCCAAGATCGTCAAGGAGGGAATCAACGACGACTACCTTCCCGTGTGGATGCAAGCTGCCGGGTACAACACTTACTACACTGGCAAGCTTTGGAATGCCCACACCATCAACAACTACAACCAACCTTCTGTCAACGGCTACAATGGTTCAGACTTCTTGCTGGACCCCTTCACCTACGATTACTGGCATGCAAGGATGTCGAGGAACGGAGAGGCGCCAAAGGACTACTCGGGCCAATACTCGCCAGATGTTGTGGCTGACAAGGCGTACGGTTTCCTCGAGGAAGCTATCGAGGGTGATGCTCCGTGGTTTGTCACGGTTGCACCTATCGCTCCGCACAGCAACATCATCGCGCACCCGCCGAGTGGTCCCCTCAACGAACTCGAGGTACTTGCCCCTGGGCCGGTCAACAAGTTTGCGATTCCCGAGTATGCTCCACGTCACGCACATCTGTTCAAGGACTATAAGATTCCGAGAACGGAAGACTTCAACCCTGAAGAGGTAAGTTGGAAAGCCTGTTCCAAAAAATTGAGATACGGCAGCTGACCAAGTGGTGAGAAGGCAAGCGGCGCAAGTTGGATAGCCCAGCTACCCAGACTGAACGACACCATGATCGAGTACAATGACGAATTCCAACGTGCCAGACTACGCGCACTACAATCGGTCGACGAGATGATCGAGCTCTTGGTCAACCTGCTAGAGTCCAAGGGCGTGCTGGAAGACACCTACGTCTTCTTCACCACCGACAACGGTTTTCACGCCAGCCAGCACCGCATGCACCCGGGCAAAGAGTGCGGCTACGATACCGACATCCACATCCCCCTCATCATCCGCGGACCCGGCATCGCCGCAGCGGCAACCAAAGACACCGTCACCTCCCACACCGACATGGCACCCACCTTGCTCTCTCTCGCCGGCGCAAGCCCCCGCGCCGACTTTGACGGCTCAGCGATCCCCTTGCTCGCCACCGACACTTCCACCCGCGGCGAACACATCACCATTGAATTCTGGGGCGTCGGCCTCCCAGAAGGCAAATTCGGCATCGCGGAACCCCTGGGCGGTTTGTCCTACCCAAACAACACGTACAAAGCCCTGCGTCTGGTGAGCGCAAGCCACAGCATCTACTACGCTGTATGGTGCACCGGCGAACGCGAATTCTACGATTTACACACCGACCCCTTCCAAATGCACAATTTCTTCTCCGACCCTGGGATGGCCAACCACTGGACACTTGCCGCAAGACCATGGCACCAAGTGCTGTATCGTCTGGACGCCTTGCTGGTGGTCCTCAAGACCTGCAAGGGCACCTCGTGCATCAAACCATGGTCGTCACACCACCGCGATTCCTCGGTGGAAACACTGCTTCAAGCGCTAAACCCACGATTCGATGCTTACTACACCGCATACCCCAAAGTGGGCTTTTCGTCCTGCGAACTGGGGTATATCCCCGAAGCCGAGGGGAATGTCAAACACATCGATTTTGCCGCCGCCGCTGCTGCTGCTGCTGCGGGCGTGGAGTGGGATGTCACTGATGCTGTCGAGCCACCCGCACGAAAAGGTCAGGAGCCTTTTTCGTACAGAGGTCGCTGGAGCGATTGGGTATGATGGGTTTACCTTTTTTTCTCCTTTCCCGGCAAGTCATCCCAAAGTTCTAGAGTGAGTGCGGAATGTTGTGTGTATATCGATGGTTTCTTTTCTCTGAGCCCCGTCGCTGTGTTTTGGAAAATACCTCGAGTGGAAAAAAGTAATACGGGTATCCCCATGTCCCCCAACCGATTAACTTGTACAGAGGTTCTTTGTTTTTCACACATACCCCTTGGCCCCTTCTCTCAAGCTGGAAAATACACACGGGCAATATACAGTAACGATGCGCGGACAAAATGTGGATTGGCTGACAAGAGAACGGAGTTTTGAAACAGTGTACGTGAAGATGCAAAAAAAAAAAAAAGTCCTTGTTTGGAGATAGATGCATGATGTTGTTGGAAACAAGACTGGCATGGCGCTCGATGCAAAAGTTAAGTGG
>JAHRBU010000053.1:24000-128810 GCA_019677095.1 Aureobasidium sp. SLJ-2021a | reverse complement strand
CCCCCCCCCCCCCCCCCCCCCCCCCCCCCCCCCCCCCCCCCCCCCCCCCCCCCCCCCCCCCCCCCCCCCCCCCCCCCCCCCCCCCCCCCCCCCCCCCCCCCCCCCCCCCCCCCCGCTTCTTTAGCGTTTCTCTCTTAACTCAAGCCAAACGGTCCCTTCCAAAACTGCCACTCCGATGCTCTGCGCTGTGGAAAACAGAAACCGACAACGCCTCGCTATATAATCTCAATGTCGTGAGTCAGAGGAGCTTGGATGTCGTGCCGGCTCTGAGCTCTATTCGTGATTGTTGATAAGAACATATCCGTAGAAATCCTCTCTGAGGGATAGCTATGCTCCGATATACTGCCAATTCTCGAGCGGTAAGTCTGTCCGGCAAACACTGCTGACCTCATCCGTTGATGTCGAAAGTGGTGGCTGAGCTCAACGGCGACTGTTGTATAGCTCGCGCTCTCGATCTTGCAGCCTCTCGCGACGCTCACGATCTGGACTCCTGCTACGGGTCCTTCGATCTCTGTCTCTTCCGTTGAGTGGAGGGCGGTCTCGAGGATATCCGTGATCACGGGAGTTTCGCCTGCCATTCGGCGGTGCAGCGTCGTCTCGGCGCGCAGCAGAATAGCTTGGAATGTATGTATCGATGTTCGGACCGCTTCTTGCGTTCGCGGCCGGAGGGCGGGGTGGGAGTCGGCCATCTGGTGGAGGTAGCGGAGGACGAGGAGGGAGCCGGTTATCTGGAGGAGGTGGTGGTAGATGTGATGAGCCGTTGGTATGCGGAGGTGGTGGCAATTGAGGTCTGCGCGAGTCGGAGCCGTTTTGCCATGCTGGTCTTCTTGCTAGTGGAGGGGTGTCGTGTGAAGGAGGACGCGAGTCGTAAGCTCTTGAGGGAGGGGGAGGAAGCCTTTGGTCGCGAGGTGGACCTCTGCGATCGTAACCAGAATAAGCATTCGGAGGACCGTAATTGCGGCCACCAGCTGGACCCCAAGCCTCATCTGGGCCCATGCCTACAGTTCCACCAGCCGGGGCAGGAGGCATGGCAGCGCGTTTCTCGTGATGCTTTCTACGGTCGAGCTCGTGTGACTCTTCGAAGCGTGGTAGGTCCTCGGGGCGGGAAGGAAGTGGGTGAGTTTTGAAGTAAGGATGTTGGAGAGCATCCCAGGCATTGATGCGTTTGCGCCAATCCAGCTTGAGCAGTTCTGCGAGCAGGTTCTGGGCTTCTGGATGTAAACTGTGTCTGTGTCAGTGGGTGGCTCGCGGCGAAGTGGGCGAGTATAACTCACTTGCGGAATCTCTGGCGAAGAGTGCCGCGCTGAGGCTCGAACTCCTTGACGCCATCACAGCCTGGAAGTTGCGACCAGCCTGGCATGTTGTCCTCGTTGGGCGAACCAACCAACTCGAAGATGATTTGGGCCTGGTTGAGATCGGATTTGCCCTCGAGGATCGGTCGTCCTTCGAACATCTCGGCGAAGACGCAGCTGTTCAAGGTTAGCAAATGACATGGCGAGAGAGCGAACAGCAACATACCCAGCACCCCACATATCGATGGCTGGAGTGTATCGCCTTAGCTGCAGGAGAAGCTCTGGAGGACGGTACCATCGTGTTACCACCAGGGTCGTGTAATCGCGCACTGCGTCCCCGTTGCCTCGGCCGGGCTGAGGCACAGGACCGTCGTAGTGACGAGCGAGACCAAAGTCGGCAATCTGGAGCAGACCGCGGTTGTTGATGAGAATGTTTGCAGCTACTGGGCGTCAGACAAAGATCAGGACAAGAGGGACGAGCTGGCGTGTGGATTACCCTTCATGTCGCGGTGCAAGATGTGGCTGTCATGCAGATAGCGCAAGCCTTCGAGCAGCTGTAGCATGTAGCATTTGATCTGAGCCTCGGTGAAGGAGATGTCGGGGTTGGTGGTCATTCCGGAGAGGTCATGGTCCATGTATGGGCAGACCATGTAGAGGGTAGCGCGCTTCTTGACGTCTTCTGTAGTCGAGGTTAGGCGAGGGTGGAGGGGGGTCGGAGCGGTGTAGCGTACTCTTGTGGCGCTCGACGGCCATCTCCTGGAGGGTCAGGACGTTCGCGTGAGACAGCATCTTGAGCAGCTTGATCTCGCGCAGAGCGGTGATGGGAAAGCCATCCTTTTCGTTGTGTATCAAGATCTTCTTGAGGGCGACAATGGCGCCCGATCGTTTTGAACGCGCCTTGGAGACGACGCCGAAAGTGCCCTCGCCCAGCTTCTGCACAATCTCAAAGTCGTCGATAGCAGCGCATCCGCGGAATCGGCGCTGGCTCGAGTCGGTCGTGGCCATTTTTTTGCGCTTCAATCGCTTGTCATCGCTCTCGGGCGGCGCGCGGGTCGACGGTCAGGCGTGCGTCGTGGTCGAGAGGGATGCGGCTACGAGGGGCAGGCGCGGTCGAGAGGTTTGCGACTACGAGGGGCAGGCGCGATCGAGGTTTGGACCAAGGAAAGAGCAAGAAGAGAGTGTGGGTGAAGTCAAGAACAAACAACCCAAGTGAATCTCGACTGCACCTCCGTCATTCTCCACAGTCAAAGTCCGCCAAGCATCGTCCTGTCGCGCCCCAAAGAGTCGATTCGAATCGACGACGACGACGACGTCCAGCTGCTGCACTCTACCACCCACTCCAATCCAAGTACGCAATCACTACAGCCCCTCGATCCTTGCAGCTAGAGCCATTCTCTGACCGCGCGCAGACACAATGGCTGGTCCCTCTCGTCCCGGTGCTGCCCACGGCGGCCACCCCATCCACATCCACCCCGTCCGCCCTCTCTACAGATTCGCTGCCACTGGCCTCGGTGCCAGCATGTGGTTCTTCGTAAGCTTCTTGACCTCTCCACCTCGCGCCACGGGTCTGACACAGTCTCTAGTTGATGTACAGAGCCAGAAAGGTACCCAGACTCCCACGACCCGACAGAATCACTCGTATTGACTTGGTCCGAAGGACGGCCCTGCTCTCCTCGGCTGGAAGCACCCCTGGGATCACTAGATCATTCGCACTGTTCTCGTCCCATGCTTCAACATTTTCTCATGTCTATACCACAATACCAATTCCCTTTTCTATGCCTTCTCAAACAAGTAGTGGCACACGCCCCACTCCTCTCCGCCATTGTACGCGAACAGCTCGGCGCAGGCGAGGTAGAATATCTGCCATCGGTGGAACCACGTCAGAGCCTTTTCCTTTCCATATGTCTCCTCCAAATGCGGCCAGAGCACTTGTCTGTTCTTGTTCATGGTTGACAACCAGTCCTGCACTTGTCAGCTTGTTGTTCTGCTCTGTCCATTGTGCTTCTGTTCCTCTTACCTCGCACGTTTGCGCATAGTTCTTGCCATTGACCCACCACATGCGCTGGCATCTCAGATCGTCCTGGAACCAGAGCAACAAGTCTGCGCTAGGCATTGTGCCGCCCGTGAAGAAGTGTTCCGTCATCCATCCATCCTCAAAGTCATAGGGGCTGTCCTTGTGTGCAAAGATATGTACAAACAGCTTGCCGCCTGATTTGAGCAGACTCGATACCTTGCGGAGCAGAAGCTGGTAGTTCTTCATGTGCTCAAACAGCTCTATCGACAGGACACGATCAAACGACTCGGTCAGCGGTGCTTGGAACTCATACGTGGCAATATCTCCCGTGACAATCGTCAGATTGCCCAAGCCTCGCTTGCTGGCTTGCGAGTCGATGTACTCTTTCTGCGTGCGCGAATTGGAGAAGCCTGTGACCTTCGAGTTGGGGAACTTCTCTGCGAGGAACAGACTGAGCGATCCCCATCCACACCTGCTTTCTGTTAGCTCTCCTTCTCTGATCTGTTCAATCGAATCCATGTTCATACCCAAGATCGAACATGGTCATGCCATCCTTCAGATCGGCCTTCTTCACATAGTCTTCCATCATAAGCAGCTCTGCCTCACCAAGACCTTGTCCAGGCTTGAGACCCTCGTAAAGACAGCACGAATACTTCATGTTCGGGCCAAGCATGTTGTTGAGCACACCAGTGCCGACTTCATAATGCTGCGTGTTTGCTTTCGAAGTCTCAATCGCGATTGGTCTCTCGCGCAGGAGCTCGACATACTTCATCTTGGTATCATAAGCAGATGCATTTGACGTCGACGCAATAGAGGACAATCGCTGGCGCAGCTGCTGGCGAATACCAGCACGAATGACAGTTGTAGGCAGATAACCGCCATCCAGAAGCTTTTCGAGCACAGTGTCTGTTGCAGTTAGCTTGTGCTCATATCCTTGCAGCTTTCGCAAGGTACAACACACTGTAATCCATGGCTTTTGTTCACGCTTTCGCTATACCACGACAAGACAACAACCTTTTGTAAACGGAAGCAGAGAGCAACTGCAGCAGTAACGTTGCTCCTAGGTGTCCAGCAACATCCACAATACGCTTGGACCTCACCACCAAACCATTGAGCTCGATTGGGAAGTTGACGTCATCGATATCGTGGCTCCATCGGCTTTCGGGCTGATTCCAAAGCCCGATATTTATTTTGACATGTGAAACGAGACTTCTGCATCTCGAAAGTATTGTGCATATGGCCAGAGTGCATAGAGATCTGTACCTTTTCTTTAATTCTCGTGGGCATCTGATGTTTGTACATTTGTTGTCTGTCTATGCGGTATTCTTGAACCTTTGAGTTGCGACTGCAGCCGCGATGGAGCACAAGGCCCCGATGAACAAACACACCGCTATGCCGTTGTAACCCTCTGTACTGTGATGCTCGTCGGGGTGGGCGTCCTTTGCCAGCTCCGGGCTTTTGCCAGGCTCGAGCACTGTGAATACTACCATCGAGATACCCGTAGCAATAAACTGAGGTAGCGTCGTGTAGAGGTTAAGAATGCCCAGGTATATACCAGCAAGCTCACCAGTGGCAGAGTCATCAGGTTTCTCAGTGTTCCTAGCTTCCGAGCTCAACTCGATAGAACCGTCAGACACTCTCTGGTAATGATGGCTGCCGCGTCTTGAGGTAGGTAAGCTGCTACCGAGCTTGTTGATCTCGACACCCATGAAGGTGAATGGAGCCCAGCAGGCGAGTGCCCACGGTCTGTTGTCTGTCAGTAAGCTATCGGTGGAGCACAAATATTTGAAACCACTCACATTCCACAAACAGCAACCAAGATTGTTGCAAAACGCAGTGATGTGACAAACGGAGCGAAGACCATAGATCCTGCAAAAATGAGGTGTGCCACTGTCCAGGCAGTCAACAGGCTGGGCTTGCGCTTCACGACCGTCTTGACAATCGGCGCGATGCTTGCAGGAGGTCTGGGAGTGAAGTCTGGTTTCTCATCTTCCGGAGATTTGACCATCCAGGGGAGCGTGATTGAGCCGATGAATGTGACAATGGAGAACACAATCAGCGACATACTTCCAACTCGGCCGATATCTGATAGCGGATCCTTGGATTGTTTGACCTCGGGGGGCGCGTCGTATCTGAGGTATATTTCTCCAACCCAAGTAGTGCTGTAAAAGAGGAACGGGAACCAGCCTGTTCGCAAAGTCAGATTGAGAGATTTTAAAGGAGCTTCCTCAGTCACATACCAATCCAGGACCAGAATTGGATCCAGCAGATCTGTTACTTGTCAGTTTTCCCTGGGATCCACTGCTCCAATATTTGGTAATCTTAATCTTACCATCTGGATCCGCTTGGGTAGGTTCTTGGTGGTCTTGAAGATTTGCGCAAGTACTGCAACCAGGCCATCATCCTTCACGCCTTCTCTGTGATTGGGTCAGGTATAGGCTCAATGGAGAATAGAACAGATCGTACCCTCTGGCGATGAGTACACGCTCCTCGACAGCCCAGCATGTGACTCCAATGGCTGCTATGAGAGCCACTGCTGCGATGACAGTAAGCTGTTTGAATTGTGTATCGCCGATGAGCGTCCCAAAGATCAAGCCCAGATCCAGGGCTCCAGCTCCGTAACCAATGAGATGGCCAACCGCCACCATTCTGCTTGCTTCAGGACGTTAGACCGACTACTCTAGGGACGATGCTGCAGGAACTTACCCCAGGCAGAGCCCAACTGTTGCTTCGGGATGGGCAAAGTGTCTACGATGAGACTGCGACATGATGATTGTACGGCGTTGATAGCAAAGTCAAGAGCATAGATCGACAAAACGGCCAGAGAGATGGTCGCTTCACGCCTCTGTTAAATGTCAAAACAGTGTTCTCGCATTACAATCTGGCGCTTGGGGCTTGACCAACCAATTCTCCTTCTTCAACGAATGCAGCAATAATCTCTTTGGTCCAGCCCAGAATCAGCAAACAAATGCTCACGATGACTGTGCCACCGACCATGACTGGTCGTCGGCGACCCCATTTGGAGGTGCTCTTGTCGGCCATAATGCCCACAATTGGCTGCATGATCAATCCTGATAATGGTCCAGCTATCCAAACAAGCGAGAGCTTGCTCTTGGTAAGACCGAGCTGCAACAGATACGGGGTGCAGTAGGTCATCTCAGTACCCCATGTGAATCTGTTAGAACCGTCAATATCAAGGGTAGTTCTCAAGCATTTCCAACCACTTCAACATACTGCAAGCCTATTAAGCTGAATGTCAATAACAACATACGCATTGACTCGCTAGAGCCCTTGACATGGGGTGTCCCTTGCCATTGCGCCTGTGCCATGATTGCTCTTCCCACCGACTTCTACGTTGGTATGGAGGCTCACAGACGTGTTCGAGAATTGATACTTTCGTCAACAAGTGGTTGCTCTCTGAGCTGACAAGTGAGCACACGACGCGAAACGGAAGCAAGCCCAAGCCACAGGGTCTTGGTCTCTCCTTGAGCGCACGGTCGTCGGTCGTTGGGCAGTCACATTTAGGCTAATTCCAGGCTGAGCATCAATCAAGAGGCAAGCAGCCAGAGAGCAAACAGCAAACATCACATGGAACTGTTTCAGAGAATTGAGAAGTTATGGAATATTTTCTTAGTTTATTGCTATGGAGCGAAGAAGACGAGTCATTAAGTTTCTTTCAGATGCGTTCATGCATAGCCGCCCTTCGTTGCATGAAGGTGTCGTGAAGGACAGCTCTCTACCATTGTTATCCTGCTAGACATGCTTTTGCCTTTGCTCGGCACACCAGCATCCAATTTTCTTTCATTCGGGTATATATCATTTTGCTTTTTTAGAGCTTGTTCTCGGGGAGGTTGCTCCATTGGTAGCCAGCAGCGTCGCTGAACTTGTAGCCGTACGAGGAGGTGAAGTCGTCAAGAACGGAGGGACCGCGAGAGCCTGCGACATGAATTAGTATTGGTTGCTGAGATAATTTGGTGGAGAAACTTACCGTAGGGGTAGCCCATGGGGACGATTTCCTTGTTGTCGTCAAGGTAGTGGAGAAGAGGGGTGAAGATTCTCCAACTGGCGTCGAGCTCGTCGTCACGGACAAAGTTGGAGTGGTCACCCTTGAGGGCGTCGAGGATGAGAGATTCGTAGGCCTCGGGGATCTTCAGGTCAGAGAAGCGGCGGCGGTAGGTGAGATCCAGCTCGGTAACCACGGTCTGCATGCTCAAGCCAGGGAGCTTCGAGTTCATCTTGATGTACACACTCTCGTTGGGCTGAATGCGAATAACAAGCTCGTTGCGGGGGATGTCCTTGAAGATGCCAGAGGTGACATCCTTGAACTGGATGCGGACCTCAGTCTTCTGCTCGTTGAGGGCCTTGCCGGCCTTGAGGATGAAAGGAACACCGTCCCATCTCTCGTTCTTGATGTAGGCGACCATCGAGGCAAAGGTGGGGCAGCGCGATCCCTTGGGAACAGATTCGTCATCCTTGTAGGAGGGCTTGGATCCGTCGAGCGACTTCTCATATTGACCGATAATAACGTTCTTGGGCTCGATGGGGGGCATGCCGCGGAGGACACGAACCTTCTCGTCACGAATGTCCTCGGCGGAGAAAGAGATGGGACGCTCCATGGCGAGCAGGGTCAGGACCTGGAGGAGATGGTTCTGCATAACATCACGGATGATGCCAAACTCGTCGAAGTAACCGCCTCTGCCCTCGGTGCCGAAAGGCTCCTTGAAGGTAATCTTGCTGGTGTTAATCACTTGTACAGCTCGACGAGGCTATGCCAACATACCTGAACATTGTCGATGTGGTTGCGGTTCCAGTTGGAGCCGAAGAACTCGTTGCCGAATCTGAGGATCAAGATGTTCTTGACCATCTCCTTACCAAGGTAGTGGTCGATACGGAAGATCTCCTCCTCCTTCCAGTTGGGCTCCAAGGCGTGCTGGAGCTCTCTAGAGCTGCCAAGGTCCTTACCGAAGGGCTTCTCAATCTGTAGACGGTCGTCAGCAGTGACTCAGGCTAGTCAAGACACTAGGCACTGACAATGATACGGGCAATGCCGGTCTTGGGGTAACAGTGCTTCTTGAGCATCTGAGAGACGTCAATGAAGACACTGGGGGGCAGAGCCATGTAGAAGATGCGGTTAGTCTCTTTTTGGTTGTTCTTCTTCTCCAGTTCACTGAGGTGCTTCTCGAGCCCCTCGTAGTATTTGTCTTCGTCGTATTTTTCACCTTGGAGGTATGTGCAGAAGTTGCAGAACTCCTCCAGCTGGTCCTCGACATCCTTTGTAGGAGTCTTGATGTTCGACTTGACACGCTTGATGAACTCGGCGTGGTCCATCTTGGATCGTGCATATCCAACAATCTGGATGTTCTTGGGGAGGAAGTTGTTCTTGTGCTATACGTTGCTATCAGTCAAGGCTCAACAGGAGCTCGCGCTTGATGCAAGCTTACCAGGCCGAAGAGAGCAGGGAACTGCGGGTTTGGTTAGCAAGGTCTCGTGCAGGTCAATTGACTGGTCGGCGAGCTTACGGTCTTCTTCTTTGCAAGATCGCCCGAAGCACCGAGAACGACGATGACGGTGTTCTCCTTGAGCTCCATGGTGCCGCTGTATCCTCGAATTAGCTCTGCTCACTTGCGACTGCAGATGGCTCCAGGCGTGTCAAAGCGCGCGTCGAGACGAGCTACGATTGACCGAGTGTCATGGCGGGCGGCTGCATTGCCTCGCGAGTGACGGCAAACAAAGTGATGGGGAGTGCCAAAAGCGGGCGGGATCCGACACTTACGCGTTCGACTCGACCTCCGGGGTAATAACAGTGTCAGCCATTTTGTCGAGAGTTGGATGTGTGGTGAGGTCCAAGGTAGTGGGTGGAGGTGGAACAGAGCGAAGGATAAGTGCAGCTGTTTATCGGTTGAGGAACTTTGGCGGCCGAACTTCTGGAGGGGCAGGAGCGATCGAGAGGACGGACCGAGTCTTCTGACGTAGTGTGCTTTGAAATGGAAGTCGTGTCACAAAACTTATATCGTTCAACAGCTGCTTTCGGCGCAAACAAAGCTATGCAAGTGAGATGGTACGGATACAAGAGTCAAACAAAGAGATTCGAATTCCAGAGGTCGCGCAGACAGTCGGAGAATTCACTTGTTTTGAATGCCACTCGACAATCCCTTTCTTCTTCGAGTCCGACTCCGGACAAGCACCTCACTCGGTCAATGCACCTTTCGAAATGTCCGACAGCGAGCCGGGTACTGCGTCAGTATCTCCGCTGATGCCGAACCCGCCAAAACGCTAGCCAAAGGGAACGAACTTGATACCGAGCGGTGGTGCTTTTCATCCAGGGCTGGTTCTGTTGTTCTCACGCCCACTGTCTTGTCTAGAATGCCCTTCGTACGCAAGGCTGCTCGGAATCACAAACGTCTTAGAAGAGGGAGCCATGACCTGGCCAACGGAGGAATTCCCCACGCGCAGTTGAACAGGTCTAACCTTATGCGGCTCGAAAGCTCGGTGGTGATGACATGCGCGTTGGAGACACCTCCGAAGACGCAAACGGCAGGTGTCTGATGCCAGATATCTTCCTAGCTGGCCTCTAGCCACGGGCTCGTTGACAGCTGCACTTTCTCCGTCAAGCCATTGTTCCTTCAGCCTGATCTTCTCCTCCACCGGCCACCCATCTCACTTCATCTTGGGATATTCTACCGGGCTCACAGGCACAAGAATGCCACAGACCTGGTGACGGCTTGGCGCGAGATATCTCCGCTTCGGTGAATGCTTCAAGTCAGAGATTATTAATGACTTCTACAAGTTTAGCGACGTCTTCACCGTCCAGTGCCGGAGGCTTCGGACAACGAACGAGTAAGGGGATGGTAGACCGAAGAGCCCGCTTCAAACCCCAAGGCGGCCAGGTTGAGGACAGTAGCCGTCAGAGGGTATTTGCAGGCGCCCACCCGACGTTGTTTGTTTCTTTTTTGCGCCTATGTTCTACGGTCTGTCTCAAGACTAATTGTACTGCAGCGAGCAGATCTTGACAGTGCATCAAGTCCAGCTTTTTTGCGCGTATCTGTGAAACAAACAATTGTCGCAATGCTCGACACAGGTGTGCCAATTTTAGATCAGGCGTCAGAAAATTCTTGAACACTGAAAAAGCAGCTCTCTAATACTTCAGAAGTTGGAGATCATCTCACAAAAATTGCCTTCAAATCTAAAACGATTCTAGTCTGACAAAGACCTGACATGCATCCTAAGTAATCTTTCGGATCCTACAGTAGCTTGAATGCTGTGTGCTTTGTGCCAGTCTAAGTGCGATACCTTTATGTGTGGTGATTTATGGTACTTGTTGGTTAATGGTATTAGACGGAAACGGTGTCGAAGAAACTCACTTACATAACTTGTTGTTGCCTGCGAGCCTAAGGCTCATCAGCACATGAAGGAAGAGTAGCTATGTCGACTCAATATCAAGTTGTCGCATGTCAAATGCGTCTCGAAACCAGAATGTTGTCTGCGGTACAACCCTGTCAAAACGAGCGCTGCCGCGCCCATCGTTGATCTGCCACGCAAGAAATAGGTGAACCATCAACATTCATGTAGAAGGACGTGAAAGAGTCGTGTGAGATTCATGAATAGATATGGCAGCTCAACATCGCGAGTTCTATGCGTACATATCCTCATCGTCGCCAGCCACATCCCCAAACTGCGTGCCATTTGGAAACTCAGCTCTTGCTTTCCCTTTGCCCTTGCCCTTGTCAGACCCGTTCATCGACAGATGGTCAGTTCTGATGACAAAATCCTCATCAACAAAGTTAGCAACCTCTTGATCGACATCTTTGCCTTTACCCTTGATGCTTCCGCCAGATTCCGAGTTGGCCCTTTGCATCTGCATACGAAGCATCTGGGTGATCTGGTTTCGTGCGACAGTATTGCTATCTGCGCCGTTTGTATGTTGAGGCGACTTCTCTTCCTTCTCCTTACCGCCTTCGAACTCACGACGGACGCGCTCATAGTGGCCTAGCTCATCAGCGCTGACACTGGGGACAAGCTCGCGTTCCGCTGCCATGAAATCCTCCTCGGCCACGACGACACTGGTGTCTACCTCAGTAGCAAAGTGATCGAAGAAATAAGCAACAGATATCGGAGGCTGAGGTGGAGAGCGTGTTGCTCGTTCGCCATTGATTTCAGACACTCTGTTATCCACAACACGAGCAGATCGGGTGATGGCTTTGAGCATAGCATCAGAGCAGAGAGCGTAAAGATCGGCACCTGTGTACGTGAATGGGAGCTTCTCAGCCACGCGACCAAGGTCTAGTTCCGGATCGAGCGTGAATCTAGAAGACAAGGGTTAGTAAATCATCTCAAGTTTGACTACGCAGTCTTATGCTTACTTTCTCGAGAGTGCCTCCAAAATCTTCTGCTGCTTTTCATGAGTATCGCTGATACCAAGGTACAGCATTTTGTCAAAACGACCAGGGCGCAGGAGGGCTTGATCAAGCAAATCTGGTCTGTTCGTTGCACCGATGACAAAAACTCCACCACCACCTTCGTCTCCATCACTCATGCCATCCAGCTCGGCGAGCAGTTGACTCACGATACGATCCATAACACCACCACTGTCGCCCTGGTTGCCACGTTTTGGTGCGACCGAGTCCAGTTCGTCGAAGAATACGCAACAAGGTCTTGCATCTCTAGCCCGCTGGAAGACACGTCTCACATTCGCTTCGGACTCACCAATATACATGTTGAGTAGTTCTGGCCCTTTGACGGAGAAGAAGTTGAGACTGAACTCTGTTGCGATGGCCTTTGCCAGCAACGTCTTTCCGGTTCCTGGGGGACCGTAAAACAGAATACCACTCCGTTTTTTTAGACCCTTTGCGAAAAGTTCTGGTCGCGAGAGCGGTAGCTGGATAGTCTCAATGACAGCTTCCTTGACATTGGCTAGACCTCCGACATCTGACCATTGCACATTAGGAATCTTAGGTGCGCCAATCGAGTCTGCAAAGTTCTTCCTGGCGTCATCGACTGCTTTCTCGAAGTCTGCAGATGTGAGCGATTTAGCTGAATCGCCACCAGCTAGCTGAATGTCTCTGACGGAGATGGCTTCTTCGCGAGATGCAGAAGCCGCAATGGCTAGAGACTCGAGGCGGGTCGCCTGGTTGAGTACAGCTCTTTCTGCCACATCAACAAGATCACCAGCAACCAGAGCAGCGGTCTTGACTGCCACGGAGCTCAAATCAACCGAAGGCGAAACAACAAGACCTGAGTTTGCAATGATTGACTGGAGAATACCCTCTCTTTCTGCTTCATCAGGTGCAGTCATCTCGAGTTCATGCGTGAAAATGCCACGAATGGCATCAGGGATCTTATCCACCTCTGTCGAGGTAGCGATCAACACACGACAACCAGCTAAAATATCTTTCAGAGCTCCGACCATACGATCTGAACTGAGAGCCTCGAGGTGACGAATCAGGAGTGACGTGTGCTGTGCGCCACAATGCAACCCTCGTTCGGCTCTAGCTTTGAAGAAGCCCTCTGTTTTGGTATCTCCACCTCCAGCAGCTCCCTCTGAGACCAATTCATACGCATCAATAGAGAAGACGTGAGCACCTAAATCATGGCAAGCACGAGAAACTGTGTACGCTTTGCCGATGTTTCTCTGGGTTGATGTCAAAAGGATGGCGAGAGGCGGAAGTCCAAGGTGGACAGCGCGAGGACTCATAGCAGCTGCCATAAGCTCCCGTATGCGCCGCTGCAATACCGGCACATGTTCCTTGGGTGGTGCACGAAGATGGGAGCTCCCGCTCACAGCCGTCTTAGGTACTTTCCTGATACCGTGATAGAACTCCCATGAGTTATGGGTCGTAGGTGGAAGTTTCCTCTGCAGTGCTCCCGATTGACTCATTCTGGTTTCGGTAGGATCAATGGTCACAACTCCTCCCCAAAGTCCGAGTTCCTCAGCATCCTGAGCGTCGCTAGTCAAGGGCGAACTTACATCACCAATCTGGAACCATGCGACAGCTAACCCATGTGATCGAGCTTTGGTGGAGTTATTGCCCGAAAAAGTCTCAAGATGAGTCAGTATGTCGTTCGTCTCGTCTGCCGCACCTCCTTCAAATACTGCTTTTCCCAAGGCTTCATCGATTGGGATGGCGATAAGATCACCAGACTTCACGATGCGTTGCTTTTGCTTGAAGTGATCTTGTAGTCGGACGAACAAGCTTGGTTGGGTCGATTTTTCCTCGGAGAGGGGTGTTGATAGCCTGGATAGAGTCACTTCCTTAGCCGTAGGTGGCAGAGATGAGCTTTGAAGTCTTGATTTCGTCTGTCCAGGACGCAAAAAATTAGACACATCTGCAATGCGCAGAGATGATACCCGCACATGACTGGGATTCCCGAGGTTGGCCAGTAGAACAGGTGACAGGTAAAGGGTAGCAGGAGCGACAGAGATAGGGTGTGATGAAGAAGTGCTATCGCGTCGACCAGATTTGTTGTTCAGCGGGTACTTCTGTGGCCTGATCGACAAGCTCTCGGGTAGCCCATATATCTTGAGTGGTCTCCATGTAGCACTCTCGTCTATCTCTTGGTCTCGGAAAAAGGACATTAAGGAGTTAGTACCGGCAGGATCTTCCGCTAATTGCAATTGAACCCAATCACCAGAAAAGCAACCAAGTTTCGCCAAAGCACTCGTGTCGACATAGACTCGAGCTTCTTCGTCCTGTTGAGAGCCTGGTTTTGGATGAAGGAAATCATCTGGAATGCGTTCCAGAAGTCCCTGGGTCTTGAAAGTTTTCGTTCGTCCTCCTTGAGCGCCCCTCATAGTTGTGGAGATCATTGATGAAAACACAGATCCAGGGGTGTTGATGCCGCGCTGATTGCCAAAGAGTTTAGGGGTCGCGTTGGACTTGGCAGAGAGTATGCCTGAGGGTTGAGATGCAATAGATGGCGAGCTCAGAGATATCATATCATCCGGATCATCTGAAAGATCACCCAAATCGGACAGGGCATCATCAGAAGTTAGATACGAGTCCTGCACGGCGCTAGGTGGGGAGTTTGCTGACGAATGTGCGCCATCTTCAGCGGCAGTGTAGAATGCCTCGTTGGCGGTGTCTTCGTCGGGCTGTGAGAAAGTCACAGAGCGACTTGGTTTTGTACGACGCTCGTTTTGCGAGACGACGACGATCTGGGTTGTAGAGGTTACGAGTCCTTGAGAGACGGGTTCACAGGCCGTGACCAAGGCAGGAGAAGCAGAGGCTTGTGCCTGAGGGTGTGCCAACGCGAGAGACAAGATGTCACCAGCTCTCACGACGCGTGCAGTATCCAAAGCGTCCCGTACAGCCCGAGTCAGCTGCTCAGGGTCGACTGCGGCCGACGATGTCAACGTTTTATCTTTTCCACCCTTGGACACGCGCAAAGAGGCGTTGGCATTGTTTTTCTGAGCTACATTGACACCCTCCAAAGCTGCCAAATCGAGCGAAACGTAGACGATGTCCAAAGGGAGTGCGACAACGTGAGTGAGACAGATGTCGAGGGCCGAGGCAGGACGCAGAGAGCGGTTGGGCGATTGAGCATGCAATGCTCGCTGGAGAGCGTGGGCCACGTGAGAGAAGATGGAGATCCTGATCGAAGAGTGCGGCAGATCGGGGTGGCCCCGAGGGAGTCTTCTGCATGGTACGATGACCCACTGGGCGGCAGCTGCATCGGCGACGACCGAAGACGGGGCCCAGGGAGCGATGGCCACATGGTAGATTTCTGCAGAGTCTGGGGACGACAAAGGGAACAAGTCGTCGACCAGGTCATGGGAGAGCAGGGCCGTCTCTCCTTTGAGCTTGCTGTCGAGGTGGGCATGAGCAGAGATGGGCGCTTTGTCGGCTCTCCTAGCGGCCCCTCTCTTGCGTTTCAAGGAGCCCGGCGTCGCTTCCTTGTAGGCCATAGTCGGACGACGGCGTGACCAGCAGCTGGACGAGTTGGAGCGCAGCTATGTGCGTTGCTATGTCTTGTACATTGGCGACTGCCCCAGTGCACACGTTCGTAGGGCTCGGCAACCTGCCATGGGGAAGCTCGCCCGAACAGCCGAGGTCGGCCTGGCAAGATAGGCACATGGGCTTATCGCCGCTCCGTCCTTTTCTTCTCTGCAGTGTTGAACGACAGAGACAGGACAAGGCGATACTGCCGAGTGCTCCGTCTTGCCTGTCGTCTTGACAAGACGTTCAAAAGGCATGAACCTGAAAGATCAAACGACGAGCAGCGAACTTCGAGGACTGCTCAACCTAATCACACATGCCAGTTGGAAACCGCCGGCACCGCCTTCCCAAAAAGGACATGTAATTAGCTCCATCTGTGGAGACGGCAGGTTCGGACATAACCCATCGGCATGGTCGTTGAGATCTGAAGCATCCAAGCATCCAAGCATCCAAGCATGCATGCGATAAACAACCACGCTCTGTCCTTGTCTTTTGATCAAAGCCGCCTGCCTAGTGTATCCAGAGTCTATGACAAGACCTTGGATCATCGTGTCTCTCGTGGGCCAAGCGAGGTACTGTTGATCAGCGCAATCGAGTCAACAACGTGTGTGGCTTCATGCGTCATTCATCGAAAAAGTGCATTGCGGCTGAGCCATGTTTTGATTCGAACCGGCATAGAACAAGCACTGTTGTTAGTTTGCACGCAGACCATGCTCCTCTGTTTTCTCCCGCCCAGAGCCTCCTATCCTTTAATCTGTCTCCCCTGATCTGTATATACCCCGCTCGGCCTCCTGCTTTTCGACTGATGTTGATCTCCCTTGTACCACCGTCTGGCTGTACATATACTGTCCCTCACCGACATGCCACATGTCTCATCGCGCGCACACGACTCGAAGCGAGAGGCTGATGCTAACCCGACCGAGTTGAATTCAAAAGCAGAGGCAGCCATCGAGTTCGCACACCAGGCCGAGCGTCTTGCACAATACACGCCTGAGCAGGAACGGAAACGCCATTCCGACTCCACCCAGGCTGTCGAAGCCAAGTTCGTAACAGCCCAGGATCCTGTCATTGTAACCGCCAACGGCAGTCGCCTGCCCGCAGTGCCTATAGATGAAGCATTGAAACTCAACCGCTTGAAGGACCAACTCGAAGATCGCCAGTCGGATGGTTGCATCCCCGTCAAATACAGCACTCGCCAGGCCAGAGATGGTACAACGCACGGAATTCTCGAACAGGATGGTGCATGGCAGAGCAGCGAACCGAGCGCGCCTCTGAGAGCAGCCGTGGCCCCTTCGCGGACGAATCCCATGTTTCCGCCCCTTCCTACCTACGGCCCACCGAGTTTTCTCAGGACACTGCACTGCGCCTTCTTCAGAACAACAAGTTCCGTCTTGTCTTTTCTATTCCTCCTGGTCATCATTCTAGGCGCCGCCTTCACCAGCATCCCGCTCGCTTTCGAACACGTCCGATTACGACTCCAGTTCAAGAACCCCGACAAGAGGAGGCCGTTTTTTGAGGAAGAACAACGACGGAAACAAGCTCGCGCAGAAGAAAATCGCCAATGGGCCAAAGGCAAGCTTCCTACAAGTCCGGCCGAAGTGGAAACATCGCCTCTGCAAGATGGTGAATTTGTCCCGACAGAGGGCGGTCCGGATCCTCTGGTGTGCGATCCTGGATACTATGCTCGCCGTGTGGGCTTGGATGTCGAGATGTTTGACGTTGAAACCGAAGATGGCTTTATCATTGAGCTGTGGCACGTATATAATCCTCGAGACTATCGCCCCGTATCGCCAGCTGCCCATGGTCCCCGTGGTCCGGACATCTTCAAAACTACCTCATCGGACCCAGAGTTTGGCGAGGCTGAACGCTCTTTCCCAACAGGAAACAAAAAGTACCCCGTCTTGATGATTCACGGCCTTTTGCAGTCGGCTGGTGCATACTGTTGCACTGACGATGACAGTCTCGCTTTCTACCTCGCTAAGAGCGGTTACGACGTCTGGCTCGGGAACAACAGGTGTGGCTTCAACCCTCGACACACCTTACTCGAATATGCCGATCCGCGCATGTGGTCTTGGAACATTCGTCAGATGGGTGTTCTGGACCTCCCCGCTCTCATCTCGCGCGTACTTTCAGAGACCGGCTTCGAAAAGCTGGGTTTGGTCTGCCACAGCCAAGGCACTACGCAGACGCTGGTCGCCCTTGCCAGAGAGCAACGTCCGGACATTGGTGAGAAGATCTCAGTCTTCTGTGCTTTAGCACCGGCAGCTTATGCTGGACCGTTGATCGGCAAGGCATACTTCAAATTCATGCGTGTGATCAATCCCAACTTCTTCCGCTGTATCTTTGGAATCCATGCCTTCATTCCGTTTATGATGCGGATGCACAAGCTACTACCAGCCAAGTTCTACGGTGCGATGGGTTATCGCGTGTTCAGTTTCCTCTTCAATTGGACCGACACCAGATGGGAAATCGATTTGCGCGATCGCATGTTCCAATTTGCACCCGTCTACGTCAGCGCTGAGAGTATGCGCTGGTGGCTCGGAAGAGAGTGTTTTGCGAAGCAGAAATGCATCCTTGCCACGCGGGAAGAGGGTCGTATGGAAGACGAAGAGGACGAGGAAGAGGATGAAGTCATTCGTCGTTACTACGATGGTGAACGCACCGACACCGAAAAGTCTCCTGATAGGGGTGGCGAAGAACGATCTGGCAGGGATCAACCAAGTCTTCCTCATCAAGACAGAGACAAGAGTGAAGAGCGAGGCAAGTATGCCTGGTACAACGAACAGTTTCCTCCACTGGCGATGTGGGTAGCTGGTAATGATGATCTGGTTGATGGTCGGCGCCTCCTAAGACGCTTTGATCGTGGCCGCGAACCCCATGTCAATGTCGTGCACAAGAAGATCATCGAAGGATACGAGCATCTCGATGTCATTTGGGCCATGGATGTGATCGAGAAGGTTGGCAAAGAAGTCAAAGATGTCATCTGGGCCACGGCGTCAGAGGAAGCTCGCATGCAGTGCCGGACACCAGTCGGCTGCGAAGACAAGCCGGAAGACCAAGAGAAGTCGAATGGCGATCTGGCCGACAGCTTCCACGACGAGAAGGCCCCGTGTGATATGGGAGTGGATATCAGCAAAGCAAATGCCAACTCCAAGAACTCTGGCCCTATAAGCCCCACGCAAGTCGACACCACAGCAGGACAGTGGAGCAGAGACTTGAGGAATGATCGAGCGGAGGCCAAAAACAATGCACGGAAGGAAGACTAGACTGTTCGTTTTTTTCTCTTCTTTTACATTCTTCGGTTTTGTTTTTTTTTTGTTTGGGAGGGTTGTGCATTGAAGAATGCTCGGGTGTTTGCGTTAATCATGATTCTGCGCTTTTTACTTTTCAAAGATATCCTCATCGTTCACTATACCACCACTAGCTAAATGATCATATAATGTTTCCGCCTTGAAGCAAACTCCATTTCTGGTCATCCTCTGTGCGTGTTTACTTGAGAGTCCGAGCGGACTGTGAAGTACTTTGGTCGAGAACAAGTCCTGCGGCATGGTTCCGCATTTCAAAAAGAGCACTATAGAGGTTCGCAGCGACACTGTGTAAGCTTCAGATACCATAAACACTCTTGTGCAGTATCGGTCGCTCGGTGCTGTGCTTTCAAGCCCGGTCATGACGACCAGTACGCCAAGGGACGCCCTCAGAGTGGGTAGCAACACGAACAATCTTCAAACCGACAAGTCATCGATGTGCTTGTTGTACTTTGTTGCCTCGTCATGGGAGTCGAAAGAAGTAGGAGGTCAACGCTTACGAGTTTCACTTGGTTGGTGAACTATACTTGTCTTTCCAGATCCAGCTGTTTCCCACACTTTTACGGCCAGCGCCCTCAGCCAACCGTAGATACTGTGCTGCTTTGAACTGTAGAGTTTTGTGAGCACACTATCCACGAACAAAACATAGCAAGGACAAATTACCTTGTCTTTGGGCCCACCAAAGCCTTCCATGCAACACCAGGCTGCTTCTTCCAAAGCGTCAGGATCACCCAGATTGGCAGCAACCTCGTAGTAATTCCTCGCGGCTACTTTGTCTATTTTGATGCCCCATCCGTAGCGGAAGCAGTTGGCTAATTCGAAAATGGCGAGGACCAGCTCGCCTTTTGCTTCGCCGCCTGCTTTTGAGCCCGAGGACAACGCAGCTGACTCGATGGTTGCGCTGTTTGAAGCGGCCAGGCTCAAGTAGTGTATCGCAGCATCTGCAGATGGTGTGATGCCCCAACCGTGCCGCAGAGCAAGTCCGTAGAGTACCTGGCAGAGCGGGTTGTTTGCGCCACTGGGATCTGCCAGTTTTCCAAAGATTTGCGTCGAACGCTCTAGATCGCCTTCCTCGTGCAAACGGATGGCTTCTTGAATGTCGGCTTCGCCTTCCTCGAGCGAGGTACTCCGTCGGTGGCCTTTTTTCTCGCCTGACTCTGATCTCTCAGCGTCCAGTATAGGGTTCTTCAGGGCCATCATGGTAGCTCGCTTTTCCCATTGTGCTTCGCGCTGCATCTTGTTTTCCTTTGTTTCTGTCTCTTTGACCCTACCTTTTGCGTCGGGTGGGTCCATGGGCGCTGGGGTGTTTTGGGGTGCATCTCCCAGATCGTTGGGCAGATGAGAGCTGCTCTCGCTCTTGGAGAGGCCCCTTGACCTGCCAAAGTGCAGTCTCTCTGAGAGTTTGCGCTCGTTCTTGGGTCGCACGGGAAGTGTAGCTGGAGGCACCTTCTCCTCAGGGTGGGATGGGAGGGCGGCATTGCTGGCGAGACTCGAGACGAAGTTGGCGCTGCTCTTGCGAAAGATGTTGCGGCGCTTCTTCTCGGCTGGTACTTGTTCGGATGGTGGTGGGACTTCGTCGCCAGGATACGAGGGTGGTATGATGACTTCTTGTTCGTGGGTCGTGGTGCGCATGAAGGTGAACTCTGGAGTGGGGTTCGGCAGGCTCGGCAGAGAATTGGAACTAGTACTGCGTGTGCTCGTCGCATCGCCTTGGATGTTGGAGCGCTTCTTGAGCACGTCTCGCAGCGGCATGGTCGAGGTGCAGGCGGAGGTGGAGGTGGAGCTGAGAGTTGGTGGATGCGCTTCGGGTTCGAGAGGTTGTGTCAGCGTGTTCTTAGGAAATGTCGAGACAGTCGGCAGATGCGAGGTTTCGTCGTCGTCGTCTTGCGTGCGGGAGCCATGGGCAGGTCAGACGGGCAATGCTGGCGGCCATGAAGGTGACTTGTTCGGAGGCAGCGCTTGCGGCTGTGCTGATCCGGCCAAGCCCTCCTTCATGTGCTCTGTCGTTTCATGATTCCTCTTGGTTCGCTGACTTTGGACTTGGCCGCTTGTCATGACCAACTGAATGTCCCAAAATTACTTTGGCCCTCTCTCATACTGTTGACAACATGCATCCACCTGACATCCTTGTAGCAATTATATGCTGAACATGGCTGCGAGCCCAACATCCGTCACTCTGGTCCCACGACTCGTGCAGACGCGAACAACTTCGACTTTTGTCAATCAATTGCATTTCCTTTTCTTTCTTGCTATCGTTGCTTTTCTCTGCTCGTTTCTCATTTCTTTCTGTCTTTCTTTCTCTCTCTCATCGTCTTGCTCTCGATATCTTTCTTGCACCTCAAGCCTATCTCTCCAGGGGGGAAAAAAAGCCAATTGGCTCCATGATCAATCATGCTTTGTATGCAATCCGCCAGAAACACCGATAGTATGCCACCTGGCATGACATGCCTGTCCAAGAACCAAGGCTTCGTCGCGAATGTGATCAAGAGAATCTAACATAATCTTGCTGCTGGGAGAGCTCATGGTCGCCCTCATCAGTGCCACCCATGACTTCATTGTCACTGAAGTTGTCAGAGTCTACATCGTCGTAGTCGATTTCGTCGTGGCTCTCCTCGTCGCTGGACAGATCCGACGTCTCTGCCTCGTCCGTCTTAGCTTCTGCTGACTTGGCCTTACGCATGTTGCCCGCAGTGTCGACATGAGGAAGTCGGCACTTTTTGTTACGGCATATACCTGTGTTAGCATAATCCGGACATTCAAACACATGACGCTCAGTGCAATCAGTACCCTTATCGCAGTAGCCAATATTGCCGAACGCCCGACACGCGGGTGCAGCAGGGTTAACGGCAACGTGGGCGTAGCGACAGTCTGGGTTGGTGCAATTGCCGCGAAGGAAATGAGTGCAGGCGGGGACACGGTGAGGGCTAGTTTCATGGGAAAGGTTGCAAGCGTCACCAGCTGCGCAACGGCCAGATCGAAGGAAGTCCTTGCAGACCGCGATCTTGTTCGGATCGTGCGTGTAGCGGCAGCGGTTGCCGTGGGCGCACATACCTGTAACAGAAAGTCAGCAAGGGTACCAAAGGCCTACCAACGGAAATGCTGAGATGATCGCTCTCGTTCAGATCCGTCGCGCAAGGACCGGCTTGAACGGCGGTTGGAGTATGCGGTACCTGTCGCAGTGAATCTTGGACACAACTCCGAGCTCTTCTTGATGTTGTTTTCCCTGTTGTCACCCAATCAATCAACCATTGTCCTTCCCACATCTCTTGACTCTTTTTCCAATACCTCATCGATTTCTTCACAAGACCAGCGCGGTAGAGGTTGCCGTGCTTACTCCTATGGAAGGTGACGCCAGCCACTTTGGTAATCTTGGGTGTGGCTCCGGGATCCGTGTTCGAGTCGTCTATGGAGGTGAGATGGTGCGCGAGAATGTCGAAATGGGTCTACTCACCAAACATGCGGATCAGTTTGCTTCCATCCGCAGCTACGCGGAATCGGAGATTGTTGATTTGTATGTCACGCACGGCGGCGGGTTCTGCAGATGGCGGGGCGCCGTAAGCAGTAGGGGCAGCCTGCTGAGGCTGGAAGGCATTGATGACCCTAGCCTTCTCTTTCGCATCGCGGAGGCGCTGCTTCTCTTGCAGTGTAGCTTCGATTTCCAGCTGGCGCTGTTGCGTCTTTTGGTCGTAGACGGAGGTGTTGATCAGCTGCATGTGACGATCGCGCTTCAGGACAAAGCCGTCGGACGGCGTGAGAGCAGGCGTTGCGGGAGAGGCTTGTTGACCAGCAGGCGTTCCAACGGAGCTGTTAACGACGAGGGAGCGGTTGCGGTACGAAGGAGCATAGGCGGGTTTGTGCGAGAAGCCGCGAGGCTGGTGGTATGGCGCATAACGATCAGGCACGTATTGACCAGCCCAACCAGCTCCACGACCTCTTGGGTAGTAGCCCGAGCCACGCGCAGCCGGCGGGGCGTAGGTCGGCGTGGGAGGGGCGCTTCCAGATTGTCGTTGTTGGTTGATGCGTCCTGCAGCGAGGTTAGAGCCGTCTTGCGGGGCGATGTGACTGTCCATACCTGAAAGCGCCGCGATCTTGGCGCGAAGCTCTGCCTCTTCACTCATGTTGGTTTGCTATAGGTTAGAAACACGACAATGCTAGGTGGTCTACGAACTGAGTCGTAGTGTGATTAAGAATCACAAGTTCGTAGGTAGTTGGGTCGGCGAAGGAAGGCGGAACGCGGAAGTGGAAGGAAGGCGCGATGAGGATGACGCCAAAACGCCGACGCCGAACTTCCGCTTCTGGAACCACTTCTCTTCCACCTCGTTGTCGCAAAGGCTTTCTTTTGATCAAACTAAGAGTGTTGCAGTTGTCGCTTGCTCGCTGTGATGGCCCAGTCGTTTCGCCAGGGGTATCTAGACCCCTTTTTTGCCCTGAGAGCAGCTTTTAAATGCTCTGCATATAGTGGCTTACACTTTGTCGCGACGTGGACGGCTAAAATCTCGATTACCTCATCGTGTCGAGGGGTATATAAGTAGCTGTTTTTCTGATGATGCTCGAGAAACCTGCCATTGAACACTACCGCTTCAACTAATCGGGAGACGACATTTGCATACACAATAACCTTGCAACTAGCCTGTTACCGCTCATGAAAAAGGCTCACTGGCTCGATCAATACGCCTCAAACTATCACGAATGGCACAAAGCAAAGATCGATGGCAAACATTGCTTCTACCGGCCCTTGGGGACAGTAGAGACAGCTTTCGACTCTGATGGCATCTACTATGAAGGTCGTGCCGATGTGAGTGCCTTTCTCGAAGTAGCTGTCAAGCATCACCTGTCACAAGAGCAGCTTCGCAAGAGAATCACAACGGCATGGATTGTTCTCCGCTTATCTCACGTCCTTCTGCTAGCCCGTGCCGTGGGTCGGAAACCTTTCATGACTGCTGGGAATGCCTCCCAGACACGCTTCTTCCTGATTTGCCCTCCTGAGGGCTCTCAAGGTGCGATTGCAGATGCCACCAAATCGTTGTCCTTCGTTGAAGAGCCTGTGGATCAACGTGGACTCGCCACGTTCTATCGCCATGCACAAAACACAGGCCGTGTGGTAAATGCTGAAGAGTTTCTCGCCAAGTTGTTTGTCTTCCCGACAAGTCACATCGCAGGATCAAAGACTAGCTTGAAGTTTCTGTTCGTCAAAGGCCATCAAATTACTGATGGATTGACCAACTTCACGTGGCTGAGCCATTTTGTCAAACTCCTAAACACACCTCTAGCGATTCTCGAAGACGCCGTCAATAGCCTCTCAACTCATGCGTCGATCCGAACTCGACTTCCACTACCCCAGGAAGATTTGTATCCTCGCATATCTGGCTCGAAAGCAAAGAAACGCTGGTTCTGGCTTTTGACACTTGTGCTCCGACATGTGAAGAAGCCGATGCCAGCAGCGTTCCCCAACCCGCTGCGCCGTAGCACTCCTCTCAAGGAAGCCATCGCAATGCCTCCGACTTACGATTCGTATCTGGACTACAACATCAAACCCCCGTTGAATACCTTCACCTGCATGGCCAAAGTTCCGCAGTCTGCCACCAAGAGGCTCCATAAATGGTGTCGTGAAGCAGGTACGAGCATCGGTGCAGGTGCTTTTGTGCTTGTCGCCATGGTCATGATGTCTCTTCACGAAGACCTTAACCCTGAAGAAACGCCGCGTCGTCCTTTCATTGGCAGCTTCCCAATCAATCCACGGCCGTTCTTCAAACATCATGAAGCACCAGATTCCATGATGCTAGCATTCTCAGATGGTGTGGTACTTCCATTCTTACCATCGTCACTCGATCTTGAGGCTCGCTTCAAAGTTTTGGTCAGACAAGCACATCGCCAACTTGGACTGTATCAAAAGCGTGCGAAAGCAGAGGAACACAATTCGGTTGCCTACATGGGAAGTAGAGGAGCAGGCAGAGTCATTGCTATGAACTATGTCGGGGCAATGGAAAGACTACGGTCAAAGCTCCCGGAAGAACTTCGACTCAGCCTGGGAAATCACAGTCCTCAAGGCGACCTGACTGCAGCACAGAATGGAAGTATGGCTACATGTGGCGTAAGTTCGGTGGGTAGGTCTGGATGGCGTCAAGGAGAGTTTGATCTTGATGGAGAGCTTGGAGAGGGCGAAGATGCTTTTGTGGCAGACTACCGCTCTAGTAAACAGAATGTTCGCGCACGCGACGGCGAGTTTCTTGTCGGGGTTTGGGGCGACGACGACGGTATCGCCGCTAATGTCTCTTACGATGGTAACTCCATTGACGAAGATATGGTCAGGGAATGGCAACACAGAATGGAGAACATACTGGTGGAAAGGAACATGAACGCCAGATTGTGAGGCAGTCAGCAATGCTGCGCGTTCTCACGATGTATTCGGAAATCTCAAATCACTCACAACCGTGACCCATCAGCAACAAGGAACCACTCGCTTGAGATTCAACAATGTTGTGCGCTAGTATGTAAGGCTAGAGTATGGTGTTCAACTCTGACGGATTCTTCGTCCATGTGTTAGGAGATTCAATGGCGCAACTGAATGTAGCCCAGAAATTGTGTACTCTCAACGCAAAAAAAGTCAATCCTCCCTAAAAGTTGTCGAATGTGCCAGTTATGGTTACGTGCTTTGCTTATAAGGAGAACAGAACATGAGAACGATAACAAGTTGAGATGGGCGCCATTACGCTCATGTGTTTCATTCTTGAGACATTTGACCTCTCAACTGTCAAGAGCATTCTTCCTCACGTTACCTGCACTCCATTTCCTGCTAGGAGTACGTGAATGGGAACCTTCTTTCCTTTGCACTGCCAACCGCCCGACCAAGCTCTCAAACACCAATTTTCCAGGTACCAGCTGTGCTAATCAATCCAACCTCCGTGTTCACACATCGATAAGTCTTCTCTTTCTGGAAACGTTGCGCGCACATGTCCGAGAAGGATAGCCCTGACCAACGAGACAATCGACTGATCGGTGTACAATGTCAAGAGATCCATCAGTTTGCATCAGTGTGCTACACCATTGGTATTGCCATTGGCTTTGGCCTTGCCATTTGAGGTTTTTGAAGCCTTGAACTTGGCAACCTCCTTGGCGACAGATTGGTCGAGTCTGGCCTTGAGCTCGGGACGGTATCCAAGGAAGAACAGGACCTCAAGCCAGACAAAGAAAGGGGCCAAGAACAGAGCTTGTACGAGATTGTCGAGCAAGGCAGGAGCACGGCCTTCGAAGATGCCATGTCCAACGAACTGGGCAAGCCAAGCAAAGATGTGCAAACCGAGAGCGTAGTAATTAGCTGTCATGCCGTAGGTTGAGGTGAGGTGGTTGGCGTAGGCAGTGGCAGAGAGAAGAAGGGGAGCCAGCATTCCCCCAGCAACGGGTTCCATCAGAATGTAGAGAGTAGAGTAAAGCGAGGCCACAATAGTGCCCAGATTGGCTGGCAAGTTAGGGATGGTGATAGCATCAGGGAGAGGAATTGCAGGGGTGTTGGTGCACTGAGATGGTTAGTAAAAAGTCTCCACTTGTTCAAGGTGGGCGTAACTAACGAAGAGGAAGGCGGTCAAAAGAATCAGAGGAACGCAGGTGATGTGGATGGCGACATTAATCTTAGTTTGAGGTCAGTAATCAATATTTTCTCAGAGAAGTGGTCGAGACCTTACGGGATTGTGATGGTAAGAACCGTACTTTAGAGCTCGTTAGCGAGAGTAATTGACAAGGGCCAGTTAGTCGGAGAACATACGAAGAGAAGCTGCTTTTCGAGATTGAGAGACATGATGTCGTTACGGATCGGAAAGTGTGATTTTTCAAGCAAGATTGTTGTCGGACAGAAGAAAATGTATGTAGGCCTCGGCGATTTCACGAGAAAGTCACACGTCGTGAACGTGCTGGATGTGTTCAACAATCCTGACCAGATGCAGTGAAGAAGAGGTGACTGAGTGACAGCAGAAGACAAGAAGCGGGTTTACTCGGAAGCAATTCCAGTTTGGTAAATTGTTGCCAGACGGCCAAGCAGCATGGCAGAAACTACTTGGTCCAAGACTTGCAAACCCACTAGAAACAACGATATCTGGACGGTAATGGTATGGACGACAGCTGATAAAGCAGCTACAGTTCAAAATTGTCACGCCTTCCAACATTGCTCGTAGTGGTTGGCATGTGCTATACCGAGGTAAAACAGGGCCAAGACAGCATGCCACACGGCAACAACATGATCCCTGCACCTTCACATGGCCTTGCGATCTCGTTGTTCGACTACACAAGGCATCTGTTCGTGTTCTGTTCCTTACTCTTATTCCTGAGAATGTTTTCTGCTATCATTGGATTCTGCAACAGAGACGAAGGCCGCAAAGGGTGCTGAATGGGCATGGCGCCAAGGCTTGACACGACAATGGACAATGGTGGCTGCCGTTGTAAGCAGCGCGATAGGAGTCTCGATGGCACAACTTGAAAGTCGCTTCTCTTGTGCCTGGTCTCGTTTTCTCAGGCCGCTTCTCTTGTAGTCCAGTACTCAGCAGTCTACACATTGTGTTTTATGTAAGGGAGCGCAGGCTATCATGGCGTTCCGAGACGACGAAGAAGAAGCGCTGCCTTTGACTAGGCACGATGCCAACCAGACAGACGACAGTGACCAACCCAGACCATCCGCATCATCCATATCCACCACCTCGCTTGTACTAGAACACCTATCGGGCCACCCGAACTCTATCGAGGCCAAAGAAGCGCCGTACACGCAGCCGCGTTCCGAAGAGTTCGACTTCGATGACAGAGCAGCATGGAAACACAAGAGCCACGGCATCGACTCCAAGGCTCGTCGCATCTTGTACATTGTTGCTTCAATAGCCGCTGTGGGCTGGCTCGCCGCTCTGGCTCTCTTCCTCAGCTCCGGCTCACACAAATCGCTTGCGAGTCGCCCTCACGATCCTCATGCCACCAAGACAGCTGGCCACGGTCAGAAAATAACCCTGGAACAAGTCCTGCAAGGACAGTTCTATCCAAAGAGTCACGGAATATCGTGGATTGGAGGCGCTCAAGGAGAAGATGGTCTGTTGTTACAGTGGGGAGGGGAAGGAGGCAGAGATTACCTGGTTGTCGAGGAAGTCAGATACATGCAGGACGCTGGTGCCTCCAAACAACACAGTAAAACGTTGATGAAGAACGGCGGCTTTTACTTTGAAGGCGAGGCTATCAGCCCGAGTAACGTATGGCCCAGCGCCGATCACAAGCACGTCCTCATTCAGTCTCACATTCAGAAGAACTGGAGACATTCGAATACCGGCAGATACTGGATCTTCCACGTCGACAGTCAGACTGCTGAGCCTCTTGATCCTACTGAACCCAAAAAGAGGGTTCAGTACGCCTCATGGTCTCCCAATAGCGATGCCATCGTTTTTACCAGGGACAACAACATGTACATCCGAAACCTCTCTGACGACAAAGTAAAGTCCATCACAACTGATGGCGGCGCTCAACTCTTTTACGGTGTGCCGGACTGGGTATACGAAGAGGAGGTTTTCTCGAGCAACCAGGCTACGTGGTGGTCCGGCGATGGCAAATACCTTGCCTTCCTCCGCACCGACGAGGCCGCTGTGCCCGAATACCCTGTTCAGTACTTCTTCTCGAGACCTAGCGGCAAGCAACCCAAGCCAGGAGAGGAGAGCTACCCAGAGGTGCGCAAGATCAAGTACCCTAAGGCTGGTGCCCCCATGTCCATTGTCACCCTGCAGCTGTACGACGTTGCTCAAGGCCAGGTCTTTACTGTTCCCATTCAAGGCGACTTCAAAGACAAAGATCGTCTGATCACCGAAGTCACATGGGCTGGTCGTAGCGGCAAGGTCATCATCCGCGAGACCAACCGTGAGAGTGATGTGCTAAAGGTTGTCTTGATCGATGCCGAGCGGAGAGAAGGAAAGACTGTCCGAGAGGTTGATGTAAATGCCCTCGATGGAGGTTGGTTTGAAGTTTCTCAAACAACAACGTACATTCCGTCCGGCCCCGCCAATGGTAGAGAACACGAGGGCTACATCGATACTGTCATCCATGATGGCTACGACCACCTTGCCTACTTCACACCACTGGACAACCCAGAGCCCGTCATGCTCACCAAAGGCAAGTGGGAAGTTGTCGATGCTCCGTCCGCATTGGATCTCAAGAACAATCTCGTATACTTTGTAGCCACAAAGAAGTCGTCTATCGAGCGACACATCTACAGCGTCAAGCTTGATGCATCGGACCTCAAACCCATCACCGATGATAGCCAGATCGGGTACTACTCTGGGTCGTTCTCAAAGGGTGGAGGCTATCTACTCCTGACAAACAAAGGGCCTGGTATCCCGTGGCAGAAGGTCATCAACACACCTAGCAATAGTGATAAGCTGGATATGACTATCGAGGAGAACAAGCCTTTGAGAGAACTTGTTACCAAAACCGAACTGCCCATCAACATCTACCAAACCATCAATGTTGATGGGTTTGACCTAAACCTAGTTGAACGTCGCCCACCTCATTTCGACGAGAGGAAGAAGTATCCTGTTCTGTTCTTCCTCTACAATGGTCCCGCCTCTCAGCAAGTCGATCGCCAGTTCCATCTTGATTTCCAATCTTACGTCGCATCATCTCTCGGCTACATAGTAGTCACTCTCGATGGTCGCGGTACTGGTCACCTCGGCCGCGCCACCCGCTGCATCGTCCGCGGCAACCTCGGACACTACGAAGCAAACGACCAGATCGCTGCTGCCAAAATGTGGGCCGCGAAGAAGTATGTCGACGCCGAACGCATAGCCATATGGGGCTGGAGTTACGGCGGTTTCATGACTCTCAAGACCCTCGAGCAAGACGCCGGCCGTACCTTCAAGTATGGAATGGCTGTCGCTCCCGTGACGGACTGGAGGTACTACGACAGCATATACACTGAACGCTACATGCACACACCTCAGCACAACCCTATTGGCTACGAAAACTCAACCATCACAGACGTCAATTCTCTTTCCAAGAATGTCAGATTCTTGGTCATGCACGGTGTTGCGGATGACAATGTGCACTTCCAAAACACATTGAGTCTGCTGGACAAGCTAGACCTGGCGAACGTGCAGAACTACGACGTGCACTTTTTCCCAGATTCGGATCACAGTATCTACTTCCATAACGCTAACAGAGTTGTGTACGAGAGTAAGTTTGACCTCCCCCCTGACAATGTCGTATTGTGTACTGATAAGTGCTACAGAACTGAGCAACTGGCTCATCAATGCCTTCAATGGCGAGTGGTTGAGGACGCCTAATCCCACACCACTGGCACAGATTGAGAGGTAGAGTTGTTGTAGAGTTAGTACAGTTGCATCGTTCGATTGTTCGGCATGGGCAGCGGCGTTATCTGATCATTCTTACAATCACAAATAGAAAGAACAGTTCATCACAACTTCCCAGTTCCGTCTCAAATGTTCGTCATCAAGCGCGAGTTGTTCTTTCCGCATTGTGTCACAAGTCTCTAGATTGCTCGAGTACATTCGCGGAATATGTAATGCACCATCTACATCGCTGGTTAAACTGTGCCCAAGATGGAAAGAAAAACGACGTTCGAAAATAACATGCAAACTATCCATCCTTTTGTCATGTCCTTGAAAATCATAAAGTCCCCATATGCGCTCCCTTCCTGCCCGGTCGTAAGATATACATAACTTGTGCTTTCCTTCTTTAGTCATATCCCATCTTCTCAATCTCGAATCCTGGTCCATCATCGGTTCGCTGCTTCTTCGCCTCGCCATGGTTGAACACACAAGTAAACTTTAGCAAGTTCGCTTTGGTATGTCCTTGGCAGACCGTTACCTTGTCACCAGTGTAGACTCTACCGTAGAGCTGCTTGCCCTTTGGATCTTTGGCATTGAGCTTGACGTCATTGATGAATATGCCATTGCTGCTATCCGTAGCAATCAGGCAATGCAGGTCGGATAGCTTCGTCCAGTCTCCGCCAGTTCTCTCCACTTTGTCGATGCCTTTGGCGTGGAAATAGATCATGATGCCGCGCTTGGGCACGCGCGTGTCTAATGGATCTGGGAAGACGACAGTGTTCAACGGACTTCGGCCCCATGTCGTGATGCGGGTCGCAAGGTCAAGTGTTACAGCACAGAATGAGTCAGGGGTTGTTGCAAGACGACCTAGGCGAGGTGCGGGGCGAATGAACTCGGGTTGTGTTTGCGCAACTGTATGCAGTGGTCGGTCAAATTCAAAGTCAATTCCAGAGTTGGCAGTCGTTGGTGGCAGTGAATGGAAGCTTGCTCCAGGTAGAAGGTTGTGACTGGTAAAGTCATGCCCGCTGACGGAAGATGCATATTCAAGAGAATGCGTGCTAGGATCGGCAGGGTCATAGAAAGACGAAGCAGAAAGCGGAAGACTTATTTGTCGATTGAAAGAGATCTTTCTCTCAACTGGTTGAGCTGGACGAGGCGTTTCTTCCATACTCCCACCAGTCTGGCCTACAGACGCCTGAGGTGGGTCGTTTGGCGTGGTAGGAGTGGTTGGTTCGCTCTCGTCAGCGGTTGCCGAGAACGCTGATTGCGAGGAATCCATGTTAAGGTCTCGCATGTCTGATTCGGCCCCCACCAGGCTTGCGAAGTTGTGGGAGGCATGTAGGTCGTTTTCCGATCGTGCTCGCCTCCTACCGTCTTCCAGCTGATCTTCTGGCTGATGGCTGGCGGCAGACGTGAAGAGCTCGTTCTGCGCATTCTGGACCTGCGATGTGTCTATACTCGACTGTCCTGGTGGTGACGCGAACATGGGCTTCTGAAGCTGAGTGCCAAATACACATGAACTCTTGACCAACGAAGGCTGGACCTCGCCGAAGAGGCGTAGAGGTTGTGAGTCCACCGCAAGCTCCCGGACGTCAGGTTCCTCGGCAGCGTTTGTTCGACGCAAAAGTTGAGTTGGTTGGGTTGGCTGTTGTGAAGGCGCAGGTGCTTGAGAGGCCATTTGTCCAGTTTTGAAACGTTTTGACTGTCGAGGGTCTAGAATGTCCGAGTCGCCAGAACCAAGGCCAACGCTCTTTGTTGTGTTCCACTTTCCGTGTATGCTCAACTGAGACAGGTCATGGGCCGCACCTCCCTCTGCGTCCTCTTCTTCAATCGTCAAAAGGCCTGATGGAGGCTCGTCCTCGATCTGACTCGCTTCTCCACCTAACCAAGGGTATGAGAGGCATTGCAATGCAGAAGGTCTAACAGCAGGGTCAGTGTTGAGCATGTCTTCTAACAAATCGATAGCGTATTCCGAGATGTGGTGCTTTTCGAGCGCAGTCGTGTCCAGGCTAGTGCTGACAATGCGTTCGAACATGGCTCTGCCAGTGTTGTCTGCAATGCCTTCGAACGGTGGTTTGGTACTCATGGCATACCACAGTACTCCGCCAAACGACCATATGTCAACAGATGAGCTATAGGAGTGGTATTTGCCTCGTTGCTGTGAAGCACCGTTGCGGTCGCGCTTGCGTCCTTTGACATTGAAATGGGCATCATAATGAGGGAAGACTTCTGGCGCGCAATAAAGTAGTGTGCCACAGAAGGTCTTGAGGAAAGTCTCATTGTCAGAGATGACCTTGGAAAGTCCAAAGTCAGAAAGCTTGACTGTGAAGGATTGAGGATTGGTGTCGGCGATAAGGATGTTGTCTGGCTTTATGTCTCGATGAGTGATCATGTTGCGATGTAGGTAGGCCAGTGCATCGAAGACTTGGATCGCCATCGGTTTGGCAAGATCCTCTGGTAGAGGACCATTTGTTCCAAGCCACTGCTGTAGATCACCAAACGGTACAAGCTCCATGATGATGTATAAATGGTTCTTGACATCGTGGCAATCAATGTATTGCACGACGTGCGGATGATTGATGCCCTTCATGATGCGCAGTTCGTTGTCGAGCTTTTTGTCGATGACACCGTTCTTCATGAACCGCCTCTTCTCCAGCTCTTTTGCTGCAAACATCTGGCCGTTGCTTTTGCTATTGAGCCGGTACACAGTAGCGAAAGCGCCCTTTCCGAGATGGCCAGTGACGTTGTATTTCTCACCACCGCTCCAGTGCATGCCGAAAGGGTTGCCTTGCAGCAGCATGGGCTTCACACTGTGGGGGGCCTTTGACTGACCTTTCGCACCAGGTCGCGCGCCCTGAGTCTGACCGTTCTGGGCTTGTTTTTCCTTTGCGAGGTTGACACGGTGCAGGTAGGCGGCGAATCTCTTGCCGTACTCTTCGTAATGGTTGTCTCGTGAAGGAATGCGGAAAATGAACTTCAAACTCTCGTCTCGTTTAGTCGACAGGATCTGAATGACAGAGCCTGCGGTAAGCATCATGGTAGCGGAATTGTTATTTCCCCTGCCTCTCAGGAGCTTGCCATCGACGATGGTGCCGTTGGTGGACAAGTCGTGGAGCATGCAGACGCCGGCATCAGTCATGTAAATCCTAAAATGCATGTTACTGACTCTTTTGACCGTGTCGGTGTCAATGACGACGTCGCAAGCATTGGGGTTGCGACCAAAGACGAAGCCCATGGCAGGATTGTGCACCCTGGCCGACATGCGCAGAGCAAGATCCAGAGGATGTCTCTGATCTTCTCCAGGGGCGGGAAAAGCCTCCTCCTTCTCGAGATCTGCCATGCTCAGACCATCGCTGTAGGTGCTGGGAGTGACGTTTTGCAGTACGTGCTGAGGAGCTCTGAGTGCTGTATTGACGACAACCTGGTAGGCAGCAAGTGAGCATGGGTGGAGGATGCAGACGACGTCGGCAACCTCGACCTCATCGAGTTCTGGTTCATCTTGTTGAGTGGCCTGCTGGGTGGCTTGTTGGGTGGCTTGCTGCGTAGATTGTGTCTCCTGCTGGGCAGGTTGGCGCTGTGTCGGCGTGCGATCCGGGTGCGCAGTTCCCCTTGTAGCAACCATGGTGGTTGGACAGGTGACGTTTAGGGAAAAGGAGGAAATGTATCGAGTGATTAAACCACCCCAGCCGTAGCCCACTGGCGGCCAGGGCCGGGGCTCGAGATGAGGGGACTCGAGAGAATGGCGACGAAGCGAACGGCGCGCCTCTGTGTCTGACTGTCCCGGATCTTGACAATGTGTCTACTGCGGCTACAATGGTATGCTTTTTTTTTTCGCGATGGTCTTGGTATGGTTCGAATGGTTCGGATGTCTCGATACGCCCCAGATTCGGGTGAGGCTTGTCTGTCGCAGGGCACTGCGAGACTCTAGGCTAACAGGCGATGGGTAACGACTCTAGCGACTGTATCGGCCGGGACGGATTCCGTATGAATGAGGCTGGCTCAATTGGTTGCGACCGTGATAGACAGAGAGACGCGGGTCGCGAAACAGTTGCGATACAACCGACTGGACGCGAACGATCGACGGGCAATTGCCCCTTCGAGTTAAACTCTGCCAAGAATGCCCCATAGCGGCTGCCTTGCCCGTCGTCTTTCGCTTGACATCTGTCAACCGAAAACCTCTCATCTGTTCTGACTTCTCAGACGATCAGACTGACCCTGTACTACAGCGTGACTTCAGGAACCATCATTGTTCCCCTCGAGATCCGACTTTCGTGCTCGTTCGGAAAGATTGCACCGGATCCGCAATCCCAGTTACCTAAAGTGCTTTCCTGGTGAATATCAAAATGCACAATTAATGCTTGAGCAACCTACCTCCCTATTGAAAGCCATCTCCTGTTGGATCTACTTCTAGTTTGAAGCGATTGTGTGTTGTGACAGCTCTTTTACCCTTCGAAACTCATCAAATGGGCAGGAGGTTCATGATCGTCCCTGCCATAGCTCACGTGTCACTACCTGATTTTGTTTTCAACACAACCCCGTCTTCACCCTTCCGGCCCACCCTGTCGACCAAACTAGAATGGCTGACCCATCCCTCGGTTCGCCTCTCGCGGCAGCCGCTGAGAATCAGCACACAAGCGCATCAGGAACAACAAACGCCCACTCGCAATCCTACCTCGCCCAACCACGGCCAACCAAACGTGTCAGGCTAGATGGAGTTAACATGGACGCCGTTGAAGCTCTCACTCCTGCCCTGTATGACAGCCCAGGAAACCCCATACATCTGGAGTCCTTCTTCGATTGTCAAGCCGAGAGAAAACTCGCCGGCTACCTCGGTTTTATTTCAATGCCTGAACTTTACATCTGCGCCATCTCATGGCCTCTGTTGCGCGCTGTAGTCGCTATCCATCCGATCCTACACAAGCTCAACAAAGAATTGGCGCTTGCCCTGATCCGCGATGCTCAGCGCAATGGAGAAGCAGCAGCAATCGACAAAGACTGGTCTCTCCTTACTTCTGATGGCAAGGGCCTCTCGAATGCTAGAAAGGCCGAGCACCTCGCCATCGTGCTAATCAATCTGAGATCTGATCTTTCTACTATGGCCGCCGCTTCGGACAAGCAGAACCAGCTGCAGCACCAACATGAATGCCACAAGTTCAATGCACAATATCCCACTCACGTCTGTCCTCAGATCAGCTACTCCGTCAGACCGCCAATTCTATCACCGATGAGAGGAGAGGATTTCCTCGAACCTTATAACAGGTGTTTTCTGCTTCTTCGACACATGCGGAATATCTTGAAGACAAACGTCTTTGACACCAGATACAAGAACGACAATTTCAAGTCCGGCCACCCTGTCAACGATGAACACAAGCCAACCTGGATGCGTTTGGGTGTTCCAGTTCCATCCATGGCCATCACCACGCCAGAGCGAGGAAACCATGTCACTGCCGCCCACAGCATAGAGCTCTATAGGCCTAGTCAACCGATCGCTCCTCTCAACTACTCGACTATATACAGTGTTGAGACGAAACCCCGCCAAGTTCTCACTGCCAGACCTACTCTGCCGAACGATGCTACCAATTCAGACAAGTCGACTACCAACAGCATTCCGACTCCGAGGTCTTTTGCTGTTGTTTGGGATCATGATCTGGAGTCCGAGTATATAAAATCAGGAATCAGGCGCGCTATGCGTCGAGCTCAAGCCAAAGGCGTTGATCCACCTTCCGAACTTCAGAAGCTAAGAAAGGATCCAAGACAGATGGTTGAGGAGCCATCGTTGTACGAACAGATCCGAGTTCAGTTTCGGTGTCAGTTCATCGGTATTGATCTGAGTAAACTTCTGCTGCAGTATACGACATCAGCATTTGGAGACACAATGACGGTCAAGCAGAACCTTCAAGACGAGCCTTGGAGCAACACTCAAGTTGCTCTTGCGGACCCAGATAACGACAATTTCGTCTTCCGGGTTGGCTTCTTTGCTGTAGATGATTAGAGTGGTAAGATACTCGGCTGTTGTTGAAGTAGGGGTCGCTCACGCACGGAACATCACGGTAGTTCATGTCAGCAGTATAGATGATGCATTCATGGCCTTCTCCACGAGCTACCAGTACATCGCTGTGCAATGTGGTTATCGTGCATCACTGTCGGGGTGTACTGATCAACAGGGCAGAGCGGACGTTACATGGAATCGGTGGAATTTCGGCTTCATGCCATGCCATGCCACTACTTGTAGCTAATATTCCATTCCATGTCAATTATCTAGTGGAATAATGCCAATGCCAACTCCGTCATCGTCATCACTGTGACCCTGTCCCTCTAAGGGGTCACCCTGACCTTCTTGCAGGTCGTCCTATTCGACCTTATCGTCCCCCTCGCCTTCCTTAATAGGTAGATTAACCTTCTCGAAGCAGAGGTTCTTCTGCCAGTTCTTAAGGCACTCGATATAGCTAAGGTTAGTAGTAGAGAGGCTTACTTAATCCTATAATAGCGTCCTTCTATAGCTACTAAACACCCTCTCTAACTTAGCAGACTATTACGAACCCGTAATAAGGGTAGAGTACGAATGTCTTAGTAAAGAGAGCTACTCTTATTACGTAGAAAGAGTTGCTTATAAGAGTAGGATTACGGCACTACGAGAGCTACTCCCTAAGAGTAAGGGTAGACGCTTACGTATACGAGTATAGTAAGTATATAGGTTATAGTTATTACTAGTAGATAGGAGCCTTATACTTAACCTCTTTTATTAATTATTAGTTATACCTTTATACCATTCGTATAACACCCTTAGACATTTATATTAGAACATACCTCGTATACGACAACGAAGTATCGGACTTTAACATTTTAAGCACTAACTAGAGGTCTATTACTTATGTCTATATAAGACAGCACTCCGAAACCCCGACGATAAGGAATTCTAGCAATAGGAATCTTAGAATAAATGAGTGCTATATCGATTACCGGAAGCGGAGGAAACGAGGCTACCCCGACTTCCTTATTAGGAATAGCCGGGTAGGCTAGGCCACTAAAGGTATCTACGCTAGAGACGTTCGATAGGACCCTAGGACGATTAGAAGCATTTTAGCTATAGGTCTAGCTATACTTCTACTTTAATTAGGCCTAGTTTTAGGATAAGCCTAATAAGGTCTTATACGCCGCCTCCTTCTTACGCGGAAGAGCTAGAAAAGGATTTTAACTATATCTAAAAGACTAGCTAGATACCCGAAACGGAGGGAACCTAAAAACCGAAACTAGGAAAATCTTTTACGATTATAATAAGTTCGAAATTAAGCTTAACGATCTATACGGAATATCTAATAAGGAAAGCTATATAGACCGACATATACGCCGGTTACGCTAGACCACTTCTATCGCTACGTACGCTTTAGAATTCTAGGGCTATATAGCCGATCTCGAGTAGAACGATGCCGTATTCCGTTTATAGTTCTACCTCGGACTAAAAGATACCGTTAAAATGGAGCTATCTAGAAATACTAACATTAGGACACTCGTAGTAATAACTAACGTAGTAAAGGAAATCGACGAAAGGTTATAAGAATTACGTTAGGATAGATTCTTCTACCCTAGATTTAAAAACCATTAGAAAGGAAAGTACGATAAAGATCTATACGGACTACGACCTATAGAATTAGGAAACACCGTAACACGTAGTCGGAGCTAGAAGCGCTTAGGCGTTCGCTACTATCGCTACTAGGAAGAAGGACATATAGCTAGGAACTGCAAAATGAATAAGGTTAGAAAGGAACTAAACCTAATAGATAGGATAACGTACTAGGAGTATAAGGACTTCCTCGATAAGACCTCCTAGGGAGAAACCCTAGTAATAAAGATTATTAGACTACGGCCTCTTAGCCTAATAACTTAAGAGGAAAGAGACCCTCGAACGGGTTATCTAAGGTAACGCCTATAAGAGTACCCTAGTCTTAGATAGGCATCTTAAGGATGTCCTATAGAAAAGAGCTATTAGTAAGCTTAACCCTAGGAGACACGTTAAGGAAGTTAGGAATAACGGGAATAGGTTCTTCCGCTTCTAGCTTATCTAACGCTAAGGTAGCTATACTATCGGTATAGCGCTTAGCCTAATAGAGCTATTTACGTAGGCGAATCTTTTTTATCCGCTTTTCTATAAGACGTTATTAGTCCTAGGATAACCGCTAAAGGATTATAACTTCTTCTTCTTCTAGCGACTTAATGTCGCGATAAAGCTTCTCCTACGTATTACGTAACTTTTACTACTAGGAATACGATAGGGATACATCGTAGCTCTTACGATTATGTTTAAGATACTTAGAACACTTAGAGGAACGAGGACCTATAATACATTTAGGGCGGGCTCCGCCCTCGACTACCTTTACTATTCGGTAAGCGGTATAGGGTGCTATTTTAATACCGTTCTATTCGACGTCGAGTATAAGTTCCTTCCGGCGGTTTATAGAATTTCGTTTCTTCGAAAGCGTAGAGGGGGGAGTAAGAGAGGAAGACATTATTAGAAGAGCAAAGGCTAGAAAGTAACGTAAGCTTATTAGGAAGCTTCTAGGACGGAAGCTAGCTAAAAGGGGGAATGATATTACGAACCTATAATAAGGGTAGAGCACGAATGTCTTAGTAAAGAGAGCTACTCTTATTACGTAGAAAGAGTTACTTATAAGAGTAGGATTATAGTACTACGAGAGCTACTCCCTAAGAGTAAGGGTAGACGCTTATATATACGAGTATAGCAAGTATATAGGTTATAGTTATTACTAGTAGATAGGAGCCTTATACTTAACCTCTTTTATTAATTATTAGTTATACCTTTATACCGTTTATATAACACCCTTAGACATTTACATTAGAACATACCTCGTATATAATAACGAAGTATCGGACTTTAACATAGACATTAGATTAATTAAGAGGATATTAATGGCTATCTAAGTAAGATTTAGATAGATTAGTTGCTATATTAGCTTAAGCCACTACTATATAGCGTCATTAATAAGTACTAGAGGATTCTTAGTAAAGTAGACGAACTCCTTAGCTATATAAACTAAGCTTATACGCTATAAAGAAGCCTACTATTAAGTAAGCTTATTTAACTCCTCCTCTTTTAATAGTAACACTATTTAAATAGCCTAAACCTTATTCTTATACGTAGCATTCTATAGGGCACGTATAGCAGTAATAGCTAGTACTCGCTACGACTAAGGCTAGTGTTTGCTAATATAGGCCTCGCGATAACTCGGATAGAGGAGGAGCGCGGCAGTATAAGTAGGGGTATAGTTATTAATAGCTTACTACTTATCGAGTATAAATTGGCTAGTCTATATAGTAGTAGTAAGGACTAGATTAGAAGAAGCATGCTATTCTACGTACTTCTTATAATGCTTACGTAAGAAGTCTATTAACATTAGCACTTAATTAAGGGTAGCATTATTACCTTTATATAACTTCGTTACCTCCTATAGTGGTTCTATAAACTTAATAAGCTCTATAAGGAACTACTAATAACGCCGCTAGAGGATAGTATGCTTAAAATGGTCGTAAGTATGCTAGATATGCCGTATAACTATTCGGCATTAAAGTCCTCGCTTAATTATAGATAGCTAGCTATTCTACCTTATAGTATTATTAAGCATAGTAGATATACTAGCAGCTACTTTAAACTTACGACGACGGCGAGCTAACTTTATAATCTACTTAAAAAACTAACGAAGGAAGTTAATAGCTTTATAATTAGTAAGGCTAGTACCTTAACTAAGCATTAATATCGCTTCTAAAGGGTCTTAGTTCTAAGTAAGCATAGTAGTAATAGTATCCTTCGAGCTCGCTAATATAAGTGCTTAACTAGTAAGGTTAATCTAATGTCTAAAGTAGCGAGTTCGATACTATATAGGGTCCTAATCGATAGATAGGCGCTCGCTAAATAGAGTAGTAAGATAGCTTATTATAGTGTCGTTATAGGTAGCATTATTAGAAGTAATATATCTAACCTTCTACTCGATGCCGTAGTTAATAATAGTATCGAAGAAGAGAGGAGCATACTAAGTACTAGCATAGCTAGACGATAGCTTATAAAGAGCTAGTAGTGCTTTACTTAACTTGCCGTCTAATGCGATAAATCGAGCTATAATACTAAGTAGCTTATAGCTACTATAGTTAGCTATCTAAGCATCGTAGGTAAAGTAGATTAATAATCGAGACGTTATAAGGAGGCCTTTAAGCTACTCTTAATAGAAGTCGTATTCCTTCTTAACATATTTAGCAATAGTAGAATAACTCTAAATTAAGAGTCTAGAGGCGCTAGGAAGTATCTCGTCGATTAAAGCATAAAGCTTAGGATTACTAGTAGTACGGAAAGGTACGTTACTAGATGTAACATAGTTAATAAAACGCTTATTTAGGCGAGCTTTATCGACATTAGTAATAGTACGAGACGTCTAAGGGGGTGCTACTATTACTATGCTTTTTAGAAGTGTACTAGTTGCCTACCTCTAGCTATGTCTCTTTATTAAGTGCGATCTAATGTTATCGTAGTTAGTAGTAGAGTAGTTATAAGGATAGTCTTTATTACTATAGAAGTAGTACTAAATCTTCTTCTTACGCTTATAGTCGCGCTCGCTATAACGGCGAGCTCTAGTATAAGACTAAAGCTCTTTAGAATCGCTATATATAGAAGTAACCCTCCGAGGGGGTTATATTAGTATAGCGTTAGACTTATTAAAGATATTACTAGAAGTAGACGGTATTAGTTACTATCGCTTCGAAGGAGGAAGTAGCGGCTAGTCGATATTAGAGGCGCTAGCATTAGTGTTAAAGCTATTACGTTTAATAAAGAGGTATATACGATCGACTAAGCCTAGATTAGGAATAAAGCTTCTCTCCTTTAGTATAGTAGAGGCGAATTTAAAGAGGGTACTCTATCGAGAGGCGCGTAGTAACTAGCTTTAAGGAGTTTAAGTGTTTAATTAGCTTTATAACTATATATTAGTAGGTGAATATATAATATAAAGATTAAGTTTAGTATTATATAGTATGCTAACTAAGACAAGAAAGTAGCTAGGAGCTTAGCTCTAATGTTTAGTAAGGAGTAGTTAAAAGAGTAGTAGATAGGGTGTTAAATATAAGAAGAGGGAGCAATTAATACGCGTTAAAAAGGACGCGTAAGAGATCGCGTGGCTAAAGCCTTAGCTAGCTAGTGAGAGCGCTAGATCTAATCTCCGAGATAAGATCTAACCAATTAGAGGCCTTAGATTAGCTTCCGGTCGAAACACGCGTAATAGCGAGCTTTCCTATAGAAACTACTATGCCTAAGCGTTGCACGCGCTAACTTCGAGCTTGCTACTATTTAACTATCGACACTAGCTATATCAAGCGGTGGAATGGTGGAATATTCTACTAGAATTGACGATTCTATTCTATGCCACTAGAGTAGAATATTCTACTAAAAATCGGTGGCATATGCCAACATTCTACTTATTCCATGCCATTTATCGTCCGCTCTGCAACAGGGTTCTGCTCACTTGCTGTGAGTGTGACCCTGTCCAACTACATAAACGTACATTTTTGCTTTCGTCGACTTTGTATATCTAATCACTCGCTTGCGTCTATTTCATGCAAGCTATCTGAGTTTTGAGGTGCTATGTCATTTGTATCAGGCAATGGTGTTTGTAATTTGCCCTCCGGCGTAACAATCCTGAGTTTATGGCGATAGCTATATATCCAACTTGAACCACGATGCGAAGTTCGCGTTGACTTGGACATTAGCAGTACGAGAAGACAAAAGGGGGCACTTGTAACGCTTGTGAAAGCTCTCAGTTTCATACATTCTGCATATCAAGTAAAATCTGACCAGGTATACCAAATCCTCTTTAGCCCATTCGCATTCAAAAAAAAAAAAAAAAAGTTGGTATTATGCCCTCCACAAGAAACGCCTTTGTCCGTTGAATCGTTGTACTGTACGCCCCTGTTCCCGGAAACCCTCTCATGCGCCTTCGGATTCGTTCGTCCTTCCGTAAATCACGTAAACACGGTATCTCATCACAACCCAGATGTTCGTCGTCATCTCTCCGGTCCAGGACACCTCATTCAAGCACCAACACCGACGCCCGAGGCAATGCTGAACAACTTGGATTTCCTAAATCCCAGACCGCTCTTGCCGGCTTCTCGCGCGCAGGCTGTGGCTCCTTCGCCGGTGCCAGCCATGCCGGCTTCGAATCTGCCAGCTTCCTTGCCCATGGAGTAACCGGCAGAGAAGCTGATGGCGCTGAACACAACTACCACGCCCACGCTGATGACCCATGTGAAGAGTGTGGGACTGACAGTCATGTCATCGGCACCATATCCAGCACCGGAGTCGCGGCGCTTTCTGATCAGCCTACGTTCTTTGGAAGAGCCGCGGCCAGAGGTTCTTTTCCGCTTGGCTTCAGCCTTTGTGGAACGGACGTCGGCAGAGGCGGAGGTGGATGTGGATGCACGGCGGATGGTTGGCTTGAACGTCGGTTCAGTGGCTGGAGCCATGAGAGGTGAGTTGTTCTCAAGAGCAGAAGCAGGTACCATTCGCAGAGTGTTTGCTTGAATCCTGTTCGAGGGTGGGGGAGCGGGATCAGCTGTAGCGCGAGTGTTTGACTTGGGCAGTCCACGGGCAGCGGCAGCAAAGGACTGCAAGGTGGAGAGACTGGCGCGGAGAGCAGCTTCGTGGTCAGCAGCTGCGTTGTGGTTCGGCGAGAGCATGTTGAAGGGCGAGTGTTGAACTCTGGCCTCTGCACGAGAGGGGTACGAGTGTCTAGCCGAGCGACGACGTTCGGGCTGAGCAGGAAAGTATGAGCCTGGCACAGGTTGGCTGGCATGTCTGGCAGAATGACCTGAAGGATGAGAGAAGGCATTCGGCTGAGGTGTGAAGATGTTGTCGTTGTTGATGGGGTAGTTGACGGCTGTTCTGTTCTCGTCGTCGTCGGAAGCCTCGGCCACAACATCTCTGGCATGCGTGGGAGGAAGTGTAAGCCCTTCGCCCGACGATGTTATGACATGGTCATCGTCGCTCTCGCTCTCTTCATATTCCTCTTGACTGCTGGCAGCACCGACACTACCAGCACGACTGGCGATGTTGAGTCGCGAGGGTCGACCAGGTCTTTGGTGTCTTCGACGATACGAGGCTGGCATTTGGTGGACACGAAGACCCGTGGTCACGATCTCGTCGGCGGCTGAGGAGAGCGACGACGATGAAGGTTGAGAGGAAATCTCGACCCACGAATCTAAACGACGGGCGTCAGCGCTGCCTTCATGATCCTCGTCCATATCAGCCAGGAAGAAAGAGGAGGAAGCATTTCAAGAAAGACAGAAAAGCACTGCAAGCATCCACAAAGACAAGGGATAAGTACAGGGACGCAGGCAATCGAGTCACACGCTTGCTTCTTACCTTCTGACCGAGTCCGGCCTGCGTCAGTGGTCAGTCCATGACCTCTGTTTCCGGGACTCAAGTGGTTTGACATGATAGACGATGGCGCGTATGGGATGTGCTGTGTTTGCGATCAGAGTCCTATGTGGTTTGCGAAGTCAGACGGCGATGGGTGATACGGGGAGAGGGGTGAGTGGCTGGGCCTGGGGACCCTGGGGGAGGGAGAGATAGGATGGTAGAGTAGTGCAGCCTAATGTTCCTAAGCAAACAGGCACCGACGAATCATGTGGCAGAGACTTCAGTCCGTCAAGGCCGGCCGAGGCGAATGATGGTGCAAGTCGTTGGCAAGAGACGAACTGGTCGTTGTCGATGATGCGATTCGAGTCGGTGAATGGAGTATACCCCACCTCCGCGGTCACGCAACGGTCCGATCAAGTGGCATCCTTTAAGCTTCGCTTCTCTTTGTGTGTTCGTTTCAAACACCTGCTCCTTCGACATGCCTGCAACTCGATAGAGGAGCAGGGCATAACTTGTCGTGATTGGTCTGGCCCTCTTGGCTGCATCCGAGTCTTCACATGTACAGTACAGACCGATGCCCAACCACCTGCATGCTGGATATCACCTGCAGGACCCTGAATCATATATCCACTGATACAAACACTGCGCATGTGACTTTGGACCATCCGTGATTCTTAAGAGGGTATATCTTTTGATCATAACATGCTACAAAACTACTGCGGTATCGAATAAGCTACAACTCACCTAGCGCCGTGATTGTACAGAGCACCCACCCCATTCCCAGCAATCATGTCCTTCGCTGCCGTATAAATGACCGAATGATCATGCTATCCCAGGTATCCGTGAACGCCAAACTTTTTGTGATAATGGACATGAACCGACTAGACGTTGAGCGAATCGCTTTCGCTCAGTCAAAAGACTTACGAGCGCCTTGGAAATCGCCAAAGCCACCACGGTTGGTAGATCCACCACGACCGCCACCACGGCCGCCACGGCCACCACGGTCTCCGAAGCCACCACGGCCACGGCCGCCACCGCCACGGCCACCACGGTCGTTGAAGCCGCCGCGTCCACCGCGACCACCTCCGCGGCCGCCGCCGAAGCCACCGCCGAAGCCACCGCCACCGCCGCCGTTGTTGTCACGGGGAGCAGCAAAGTCCAGGCGGATGTTGCGGCCATCGACGTCAGCGCCGTTCAGACCCTCGAGAGCAGCCTTGGCCTCATCGACGGAGCCGAACTCAACGTAACCGAAGCCCTTGGGGGCGCCAGTCTCGCGGTCGGTAGGGAGACGGATGCTGTTGATGCTGCCGAACTCGGAGAAGTAGCCAGTAAGGCTGTCGGTGGTGGTGTTGAACGAAACGTTGCCGACGAAGAGGGTGGTGGAAGGAGCGCCTTGCTGCTTGTCACCGAAGGTGTTGGCGCGGGCACCGACCTGGTTCTTGTCGTAGCTGCGGTTGCTGTTGTCTCTGGGGGTGCTGAAGTCGCACTTGAGGGTACGGCCATCAAGGTCGGTACCGTGCTTGGCGTTGAGAGCCTCAGTGGCGGCATCGACGTCGGTGAACTCGACGTATGAGAAACCCTTGGAGCGGCCGGAGTCGGCGTGGGTGATGACTCTGACGGAGACGGGAGAGAACTCCTCGAACTCCTTGGAGAGCCAGTCCTCGTCGACGTTCCATGACAGACCACCAACGAAGAGAACCTTGCTGGGCTCACCGAACTGACCCTCAGCGGTGACCTTGACCTTCTTGGAGGAAGCGGCAGGGGCCTCCTCGGCCTTGCGCTTCTTGCTGGGCTCCTCGGTCTTCTTGACCTCCTCTTCAGAGTCAGAGTCGGATGAGTCGGAGTCGGAGTCGGAGGTGTCCTGTGATTGAGTGTTAGTCTATGCGATAGAGAAGTAGAAGAGTGTGAGTTGAACGTACCTTGGCGGCAGCGGGCTTCTCGTCCTCAGATTCAGAGTCGGAGCTGTCAGAGTCGTCGGAGTCGGCCTTCTTTGCGGCGGGCTTGGCGTCGGCCTCGTCGTCGCTGCTGTCAGAGTCGGAGTCGGAGGACTCGGCCTCGACGGCCTTGGCGGCAGGCTTCTCGTCGTCGGAGTCGGAGCTGTCCGAGTCGGAAGAGTCAGAGGACTCCTCCTTCTTAGCAGCCTTCTTGGAGACGGGCTTGGCCTCGGCCTCGGACTCGGAGTCGGAAGAGCTGTCAGAGTCCATCTCCTCGTCGGAGTCGCTTGAAGGCTCGGGAGTGGGCTCCTTCTTGCTCTTCTTGGACTTCTTGGTGGCCTCGACGACCTTCTTTGCGACGTCCTTGGTCTTCTTGGGGTCCTCAGCCTTGGCAACGCGGCCAGACTTGACCTTGGTGGCCTCGACCTTGGGGGCGGCGGCCTTCTTGGTGCTCTTGTCCTTTGCCATTGTGATGTGTTGGTATTCTGGAGGTCGAGGTCAGTAAGGTTCGGAACCTTGGTTGAGGTGGCAGGTCAGGCGGTTCGCGTGTGGTGGCGTGCATGGTCGATCGGTCAAGCTGTCGCAGATTGCAACAGCGACGGCAGATACGACAGGCATGAATGGTGTGCGCTACCAGTGATGGTCGCAGTGTGCGGCAAAGCCCTCAGTAACCCATGATCACACGAAGTGATGGAAGCCAACAAGCCCTCAAGCCCACTGCTCTCGCACGCATGTCAAGGCCATGTGTTCCCACAAAGAAGCCATGAGTCTGCGCGCAAGATGGTCTGATGAAAAGCCGTCCTGATTGTGCATGTGCCCACTACCCACGTTAAAGAGATGGTGACATCTCAGTCTGCTTCACGCAAAACCAACAACGCGAAGAGAAGACTTGAACCCACTGATGAGAGAAGCGACGAACCCACTTGTTGTGATAAAAAGTCGAATATGAAAAGTTGAGATGAAAATTCCACGAAAGATAACGAGGAAAGTTCTGGTGATGGAGGATGCAAAAGAAAAAACACAGGCAGTAGGACGTGCTAGTTATACCGCGCGCAGCACCAGCCGCTAGACTTTCTGCCATTTTTTGCAACTTTTTTTATCGCGCACGGCTTCGAACGCCCCCGGCCCGCCTCACCGCCCGCACATCAGCCAAGGGTTCAGTCCCGCATCCGACACGTCTGGGACTTGACAGCGTGGACAGTCGAGACGCGGGATGGTTCACTGAAGGTAAACATGGCGCCAACATCACACCGCCCTCGTAAGAAGAGAAGAGAAGACCAAGTCTCTGGTCCTCGCAGCAATGCCTTGATCATCACAGATGCAGAGACGAAACAACAGAAGCCAGCGTTCCCCCTGGTATCGTTCTTATTGCCCGCAAAGGGGACAGTGTCACAATGGGTTGTGATGCCACTCATCCTTATGGCTGTAGGACTTTTCAGGTGGGCTACTGGCTTCTGGGGCTATTCTGGTGAGCTGCGAACCCAACTCACCATCTCAATTCCCGAAGCTTATTCTCGAGTACCCAGGCCTTGACCAACCTCCTATGCATGGCGATTTCGAGGCACAGCGTCACTGGATGGAACTGACCAACCATCTACCTGTCTCACACTGGTACTTCCATGACCTGCAGTGGTGGGGTCTGGACTATCCACCATTGACAGCATACCATAGCTGGGCACTTGGTAAAGTGTTAGTATTTTATGTGGCCCTCCTATCTATTCAGTCGCTGACTCGAACAGGGGTGACTTTATAAATCCATCATGGTTTGCTCTGAAGAGCTCTCGAGGTCTCGATGATCCTGATTTGAAGCTGTTCATGCGCGCTACAGTCATCGTCTCAGAGTATCTCATACTGGTGCCAGCAGCAGTCATCTTCATCCGTCACATGAGCAAAATCTGCGGAATCACCACATGGGAATCTTCAATTGCTCTCACTGCTGTACTCATGCAGCCAGCAACTATGCTCATCGATCACGGGCACTTCCAATACAACACGGTTATGCTCGGCTTGATGCTTGCGTCCATGTCAAGTATGCTTGCAGGCCGCCATCTATGGAGTTGTGTGTACTTTGTTGCTGCACTCGGCTTCAAGCAAATGGCGCTCTTCTACGCACCAGCCGTGTTCGCTTATCTACTGGGCATCTGTGTGTTCCCTCGTATCAACATTGGTAGGCTGCTGAGCATAGCTGTTGTTACTGTTGCCTCCTTTGCAGCTCTGTTCCTGCCGTTCCTTCTTGGCGTGGCTTACGACTCGTGGAAAGGAGTGTTTTTGCCGTTTGATGCACGAGTTCCTCCACTACTCGAGAACCTTCCAATCCAGATCTCGCCCGAGGCATGGTACTATCCGCTTGTTTTCCAGATTGCACAATCTGTCCATCGTATCTTCCCCTTCGCACGCGGACTTTTCGAGGACAAGGTGGCAAACATCTGGTGTGCTGTACATGCATCTGGAGTGCACAAGCTTCACCAGTACGACTCCAGTCTATTATCTCGAGCAGCACTTGGGCTTACCAGTTTGTCAATTCTCCCCCCATGCATGGTCATCTTCCTCAAGCCGAAGAAGGAGCTCGTACCATGGGCACTGGCAACTACAGCGTGGGGCTTCTTCCTCTGCAGCTACCAAGTGCACGAGAAGAACGTCTTGCTGCCTTTGCTTCCAATGACCATGCTCATGGCTGGACATGGCGGACTAAGACCCGACCTGCGGGCTTGGATTGGATTCGCCAACACCTTGGCTTGCTGGACCATGTTCCCCCTGCTCAAAAGGGACGAACTCAGGATCCCTTATTTCGTCTTGACACTTCTTTGGGCATACCTCATGGGACTTCCGCCAACATCGCTCTCGGCCTACTTTGGAGAGCAAGGTGTCTGGTTATCGTTACCTGTCAAGGCGGTGCATATTCTGTTCTATGTAGCAATGATGGGCTGGCATGCTGCCGAGGGGTTTGTGCAGGTGCCTGCCAACATGCCTGATCTGTGGGTTGTCGGCAATGTCTGTGTAGGTGCTGCAGGATTTGGCTTGTGCTATCTCTGGTGTCTATGGCACCTTGTAGCAGAAAGTGGGTTCTTGCAATTTGGCACGACAACAGATGACAAACAGAAGACGTTGTGATTGGCGGCTAGCGGGGTTGAGAAAAGTGGTGTTGTTGTACACTAGTTATACATAGATCTAGAAGTCTGGAGATTTTCCCCGTTTTCCCATAACGCCGGTCGCAATGCTGAAGAGGAGAGGATGAAGGTCGAGAGTTCACGGTAGGCTGAAGCCGTAGCCCTGCATGCATGCTCTGTACTTTTGAATCATGTTCTGGCAGTCGGCTTGGGGATCGGCGGCGGTGGAGAAGAGCATGCATTCGTCGCGAGCAGCCTTTTCATCCTTGCAGACACAGCATGGCTGTGGTAAATGGTCAGATGGTGTTGATCAAATGGTGGCGTCAAGTGTTGCAGTACCTTTGCCTTTGCAGCGGCTTCGCCTTTGGGCTTGAGGTCGGCAGCGAGGTTGTTGGTAGTTGCGGCTGTGGATGATGCTGGGCCCGGGTCAGAGATTGGCAGGGGTGAGTCGCATAACGTAGAAGGACATACGCTGAGACATGTTGACGGGATTCAGGCTGAGGAAGGAGCAGGGGTTGGATTGCGACAATTCAAATCGAAATGTTCAAGCATGAGGCAATCGCGGGCGGCCATATGTCAGCAAGTCAAGGCGCATTCCAGCGGCGACTGCGAGTCATTGTTCTTGGCACTAGCGAAGTTCTGGAAAGCGTGCAGTAACACAAGGTAAACACATGTTTCAGCAATCTCCTCTCCGCCAACACTCTGTCTGCTCGATACCACACCCTCTCCCTCGACCTCTCTCGTTCGCCCTTGTTACACGTCGCCATGGCAAACACATTTTCGCTAGAGGGCAGGGCCTTGAAACTCGACTCGGCTGCCGACATGGATCAACACATGGCCGAGCTCAAGTCCAACAACGACGTCGAGGAGGTCATCTTTGTGGGAAACACACTGGGTGTCGAGGCTTGCAAGGCTCTGGCCAAGGTGCTCGAATCCAAGAAGAAGCTCAAGGTACACAGGCCTACCGTGATTTGCAACGGTCAAATCTGACGCCGTCTAGGTCGCCAACTTTGCCGACATCTTCACAGGACGCCTCTTGTCCGAAATCCCCGATGCTCTGAACTACCTGCTTACCGCTCTGCTCGCCCTCCCCGAGCTCCACACCGTCAACCTCTCCGACAATGCCTTTGGTCTTAACACTGTCGCTCCCTTGCAGCCCTTCCTCTCGCAGCACGTGCCTCTGCAACACCTGATCTTGAACAACAACGGTCTCGGTCCTTCTGCCGGAACCCTCGTCGCCGAAGCTCTCACCACCCTCGCCCAAAAGAAGGAGCAAGCTCGCAAGGATGGCAAGACAGTGCCTGATCTCGAGACTGTCATCTGCGGTCGCAACAGACTGGAGAACGGCTCCATGAACGCATGGGTCCAAGCATACTCGTCCAACAACAAGATCAAGACGATCCGCATGGTCCAGAATGGCATCCGTCAAGAAGGCATTTCTGCTCTCCTGCAGAACGGTCTGAGCAAGTGCCATGCCCTCGAGGTCCTGGACCTGCAGGACAACACCTTCACCGCCATGGGCGGTCGTGCCCTCGCCGATGTCATCGCAAACTGGTCCGTTATTCAAGAGCTCGGCGTCGGCGACTGCTTGCTCAGCGCTCGTGGTGCCGTCATGCTCGCAGAAGCCCTCAAGTCTGGCAAGAACAAGACTCTCCAGACACTCCGCCTCCAGTACAACGAGATTGACGCAAAGGGCGTTGGAGCTCTGTGCAAGGTTGGCCAGACCGATGCTCTGCCTGCTTTGCAGCGCGTTGAGCTGAACGGCAACAAATTCTCCGAGGAAGACACCAATGTCGAGGCTCTGAAGACTCTGCTCGATGAGCGTAGAGAGGAGAATGCCCCCGACGCCGACGAAGATGACGAGACCTGGGGTATTGATGAGCTCGATGACTTGGAGGAGGACAGTGATGACGAGGACGAGGATCAAGACGACGATGAAGACGCAGAGGAAGAGCGTGTCATCAAGCAGGCTGACCAAGCTGAATCAGAGAACGTCGCCCAAGAGAATGACAACTCAGTTGATGAGCTCGCAGATCTCATGGGTAAGACCGAGCTCAAGTAACGCATTCCTTTCTCTTTACATGCATTGGGTTTCTGGATTAGCGATTTCTTTGCCCCCTCTTTTTCACTTCAACTTTGGATCTGCCACCATTCCCCCATTCTCTTTCACCCAAAATACATGATACCACACGCAAGCACATTGCACACTACTATACATCGAACCTGTTTGCCCATTGTCGAAGATATGATATCACACGTGAGCACATTTGATGTTTCAGAACTGCCTTTGAATTCCAGTCTCGCTTCCCTAGTTTCAGAGTGGATTCTGCCACAGCGAACACTAATTTTCCTGCACAAGACCAATTTCAAGGGTCATGCACACAAGGATCTGTGCCCGGCACTGTAACCCTCAACTTCCCTATACTCCTCTTGGACCGTTTCAAAGTAGCCCCCTAGCCATCGTCAACCCCTCCAACATCCCAATAAACACCATCTTACCATCACCATCCCATCCACCTGCACTTCCAACCTTGCTCGCCATACAACAACACACTCAACCCTCCCCAAACACTCACCACTCCTGACCATCAAGAAGGACCCATCCGAGGTAGATGCACGACTAACTCCTTGTCAGATCCAAGCAACATCTACAATCGCCTGCGATCTCTAGATGTGATATGGTATTGTATCTTTTGGTTGGGCACATACGCAACGACGATTACGGGGAGTTGGGTTTTGGGAGTGGAGGTTCTGTTGGTGTTGGTTGGGGTGTTGATGTTTTAGAGAGGTGGGAGAATGCTGTTTGTGAGTGGGTTAGATGCAGAGTGTTTTGGCGTGGTCTGTAAGAGTTAGGGTGGTGATATGATGGATGAGGGTTTCGAGGTAGCCATTCAATTTCATCGCGAGACCGAGACATCAAGTCAGTCCACACACCGTCTACAGAGCTGTCGAGTGCAGAGCAGAAAAGTGTTGTTTGTATAGGTTCCTACCTCGACAATACTATTTTGCAAAACATCGTGACTATTAATAGCCATGTCGCATGGCTTTGCGAGGCTGAGAGTGCGGTTCAGTAATGTCTCCTGTGTACACGAATGTACCTTGTGAATAGATGCCAAACCCGGATCAAACTGTAAATAAATGAGATATTTGACAGGGGCGTTTGAGATGACCATGTTCACATGTTTTCGAAGAACGAAGATTATACACTTTGTCATTGAAAGATTTGGAAGAAAAACTCAATGAGACGCTACTTTCGCTCTACTATACACACGGCTTCTTCGGCCATCCCGCAATTTTCCCCGTTATAATTTTTGATGAGAAATTTACGAGAAGCTGGAGGTGAAGCTCTTGATGACATCCTTGAGCTTGGCCTCGAGGTCCTTGCTGAGAGCACCCTCCTTGTCAATCTGGTCAAGGACGGTCTTCTCGTTGGTGCGGAGGTGGTTGAGGAAGTCGGCCTCCCACTGGAGAATCTTGGCGACGGGGACGTTGTCGAGGTGACCGTTGATACCAGCGTAGATAAGGGGAACCATCTCGTTGACGGCCATGGGGCTGTACTGCTTCTGCTTGAGGAGCTCGGTAAGACGCTCACCACGGGACAGGGTCTGCTTGGTGGCGGCATCAAGATCGGAACCGAACTGGGCGAAGGCGGCGACCTCACGGTACTGGGCCAAGAAGAGCTTGAGCGAACCAGCGACTTGCTTCATGGCCTTGAGCTGAGCGGCGGAACCGACACGCGAGACGGAAAGACCGACGTTGATGGCGGGACGGATACCCTTGTAGAAGAGCTCAGCCTCCAAGAAGATTTGACCGTCAGTGATGGAAATGACGTTGGTGGGAATGTAAGCGGAGACATCACCACCCTGGGTCTCAATGATGGGCAGGGCAGTAAGCGAACCGCCACCGAGCTTGTCGTTCATCTTGGCAGCACGCTCGAGGAGACGAGAGTGGAGGTAGAAAACGTCACCGGGGTAGGCCTCACGACCGGGAGGACGACGGAGAAGGAGCGACATTTGACGGTAAGCAACGGCCTGCTTGGACAGATCGTCATAGATGATAACAGCATGCTTGCCGTTGTCACGGAAGTACTCTCCCATCGTGCCTTTCGGGAATGTCAGTATAAAGATAAAAATGTAGTCTCCCAGTGTGCTAAAGTATGTAGCGCATGTAACTATAAAAAGGCACAATAGTCTCCAAGAACAGGGAGTAGCCATTGAGAGACGACATATTATCGACTCTCTGTGGCTACAGCCCTGATCTGAATACATTTGTGCCTTTTTATAATTCACACGTTGCTCTGCGCATAACTGGGAGGAGGAAGAGTAAACTTACAGCCAGTGAAGGGAGCCAAGTATTGCAGGGGACTAGGGAAAAATCATTAGCGAAGTCGAAAAGATGCTGTTAATTTTAACTTACGCGGCCTCGGAGGCGGTGGCGGCAACGATGATGGAGTACTTCATGGCGTCGTTCTCCTCAAGGGTCTGGACGAGCTGAGCGACGGTGGAACGCTTCTGACCGACGGCGACGTAGACGCAGTAAAGCTTCTTGGACTCGTCGGAGGTGTTGTTCCAACGCTTCTGGTTGAGCATGGCGTCAAGAGCGACGGCAGTCTTACCAGTCTGACGGTCACCAATGATCAACTCACGCTGACCACGGCCGATGGGAACCATGGCGTCGACGGACTTGAGACCAGTCTGGACGGGCTGCGAGACGGACTGGCGGGGAAGAATACCGGGAGCCTTGAGCTGAGCACGGCGTCTCTCAGTGGACTTGATGGGGCCCTTGCCATCGATGGGGTTACCGAGAGCGTCGACGACACGGCCGAGAAGCTCCATACCGACGGGAATGTCGACAATCTCTCCGGTACGCTTGACGGTCTCACCCTCCTTGACGAGACGGTCAGAACCGAAAAGAACGACACCGACCTGGCCGGCCTCGAGGTTCATGCACATGCCCTTGACACCGGAGGCGAACTCGACGAGCTCCTCAGCCTGGACGTTGGCCATACCGTGAACACGAGCGATACCATCACTGTTGGTTGTATGTCAGTTTCCATGCGTCTTGCTTGATGATGCTACGGCTGTCATAGACATACCCGACGGAAAGGACACGGCCGGTCTCGGCGAGACCAGACTCCTCCTGGACACCACGGATTCTCTGCTCGAGGATGGAGGAGACCTCAGTGGGCGAGGCCTTGTCGGCGTAGCCACGGAAAGAGTTGGCGACGGGAGCGACAGCGCGGGCCTAGATGATGGTAACATGTCAGTGAGATGTTGCAAGACTTGGCAAAGGCGAGCAAGCTTCGACGTCGCCAGCGACAGCTCCAGCGCGCAACCGGCCAACACGGCGCGCAGGCAGCACCCATTGGGTGTGGCGACAGGTCCAATGATGGTTGTCGGACCCCATGTTGGCCAGGTATAACGGATTCTTCGAGCTTGTAGTCGCAGGCGAGGTGTCGGCGAGTGGTTGGAGCTTGTTGAAACGTACAGCTGAAATTCTCGACGAAGCAGCGGCGACGGTGGCCACGCGGGCGCTCTGGCGAAGGGCGCTTCTGAACATGATGACAGAAATTTCTCAGAAGCCCGATGGGTGTGACGGGTCCCAATGAAATGGAGAATGGAGTGGAGATAGAGGGTGATGAGAGGTCGGTTCTAGGAGGAGGGTGAGGTTGAACGAGATTTGCCGCAACGAAGCACTCGGATCGAGTGGTCAAAGCGCCAGACTGGCCACTCCTTTTGGCAGCTTTTTGAATTTTGTAGCTTTGCGAGCCCTGCTTATATCGCACGTTTACACCCATCTCTATCTTCTGTACGGTGAAGAAGAACAACCTGTCTTGCTCCTTCCTTGTCTCTACAGCTCGCCCAGCTTACCGTGCTGTTCAGCTCAGCTTTGCTCCTTCCTGCCGACTGCCGGCGTGCCAGCCGTTTTGTCACCCCAGACAGAAGTTACGACCGAGTCCTCGTCCCGACCGATTCCGGGGCCCAGCGGCTCCTCTCCACGATTTACACATCGTCTCCATCATCACTCGATAAATTCCTCATGCCAAACAGTTGTCATCTGGTATCTGGTAGGCTTCAAAGCCGGGTGTATATTGCAATCAGTGCTCACTAGACGACCATCTCACTCCTCTTCACTCCAATGCACGCTGTCATCATCGCTAAAATGGTCTAGCAAATCCTCTTCCACTGACTGTGAGGCCTCTTCCACTTTCGCTCTCTCTTCAGCTGCTTTCGATTCCCGTCGGATGTTGGCAGCATCGAGGTGATCCATGTTGTTCTTCACCCAGTCATCCAGGAACCGGCTGATCTCAAATCTGACTGCTCGTGATGGATCCGACCAAGAAGCTTCTTGTGCTAGCTTCGCGGCAAGCTCATCTGCGCACAGGTGGTCACCTAAATCTCTGAGAGACGTCCTGGCACCGGCCCATAGCAAGCCTTTGACTGTATCGATGTTTCCGGCAGCTACAGCCAGGTGTAGTGGTGTCCTGTGTATCGCATCTGTCAGATCAATTGTTGCCCCCTTCTTGAATAACAGGTCAACCAAGTCACCATTGCCGTACATCGCAGCCCAACCCAACATGCTCTTGCCGCCATCCCACTCCCTTCGATCGATGTTCAAGCCTGTAGCGGACTCCTCTAGGAACAACAGAATGTCCTGTAGGCACCTTTCTCTTGTTGCCATCTCAAAAATCGAAATGCCTTGTCGATTCACCCATGGATCTGCGCCGTTTTCGATAAGTAGACGAATGATAGGTACATCTCTTGAGCGAATAGCCATTGATAGTGCACAGTCGCGTAGCGTCTCCGTGCCGAATGGACAGCCCAGTTCTTCGTATTGTTCCTCCTTTGGCGTTTGTGTTTTTCTGTCGGACCCATAAAAGCTCAAGAGTCTTTTGCTTGGTCTGTAAAAACACCATTCGTTGATATCAATCTCCTCGTGATGAACCAATGCCCTGCACCAATGCTCATTCTGAAACTTTGCAGCCAATATGAGTGGGCTAGGGATGGGGTTGTAGACTTTGGATTCCCATGCGCGAGTGTTATCAGTGATCGATTGTATGCTGCTTAGATCTGTCGACTCTGCTGCCTCCAGGCTACGTGCTATGGGAAACCCGAGTAGAAGGTTCACCATGTCGTCCTGTTGGTGATATATCGCTAGGCTGATCAAGTATTCATCAGGTAGCGTGTCGACCATGGTGAATTTGGCACTATCATGTAGCAGCTCGACACCATATTGGTTTTGAGTAAGGATCATCATTTCCAGAAGGCGACAATAGTACAGCTCAGACAGCCGACCACCCGCTTCAAGAAGTACATCAACGATGCGTCTTCGAGACTCTTCTCGGCTTTGTAGAACTTCTGGTATCGTCGGCTCGATCTCGCTATTTGTGCTTCTCGACGAATGACTAGAAGTTCTCGAGAGGTAAAGTTTGCGTGTCTGTACGGGTCGCAACCAGATGAACATTGCCTTCTCCAGTGCTTTTGAGAGTTCTGTCTGGCTCGGTGCAAGATTGCGAACCAAAAGTTCTGTAGCTGCGAGATGACTTCTTTGGACTGCGAAGATCAGTGCTCCGGAGCCATGAGCACCTTTGCGAATGAGCATTTCCATTATGACCGTGTCGCCTACACGGGCGGCTGCTGCAAGTGCTGTCGACAGTTTGTCTTTCGTGTAGCTGAAGACGCTTAAGAAGTGCTGTACTATTTCCATGTGGGAGAACTTCGCAGCTCTAGCCAGTGCAGCGCCCGATTCATCTTCTGCTCCCTGTTCAATGAGTAGGAGGATCGATGGCATGTGGCCACCACCAGCTGCCGAAGTCAAGGGGTCAATGAGTTCCTCGGGCTCGAACGTGTGGTTTTCCAAAAAGTATTCCAGTGGTTCGAATTGATGATATTCAGCTGCAGTGCATATAGCTTCGACTTTGTTTCCAGCGCCCATGTCGATAAAGTATTTCACGGAACGCATGTCCCCAGCAGCACATGCCGCAAGAAGTCCGGCGTCAACAGCCTTGTCGAATTCCTCGACTCTCGAACGGAACACTTTGAGAACTTCAGCTGTCTCACTGCGACCTCTCCTTGTCGAGCCGACCAGAATTGAGGCAAGATCCCCACGCCATTTCCTGGACATGCCCGAAGTCGTCAACTGGGCTTTGATGGGTTCGAGAAGAAGTTGCAACATTTGCTGATCTCCTTCGAAGGCAGCAATTCGTAGTGCTGCAGAGTTGACAGTCGCACCGCCATGGTCCAGCAGGAAGCGCACCAGAGGTACCGAGCCAGTTTTAGTCGCATGGTTCAAAGAATAATCCAGCTGACCGGGAGGACCGATAATTCTATTAACTTGGGCATTTTGCTCCTGGACCAGAAGTTTGACCTGTGGCAAGTCTGCCGTGATACAAGCTCGATATAGCGCGTCGTCGAGCTGTGCGGTGTCTTCCATGGTCGCAAGGGACGGGATGGAGTATGTTGAGTGAAGAAAAACGAAGTCGATTCGACATGTGCAGTTGACAATAATTGCTTGCTCACCTTTGTCGTGCAGACCCTGCCCAAGAGTTGTTCTGGTCCTCCCTTGGTCTGCCGATTTTGAGTCTGGCCACAGATCCGCGGCAGCAGACCAATCCTACCCCGGTCTGCATGAATCGAGAGAAGAAGCAAGTCTAGCCTACCTGCGGCAAAACGGGTGTTGCACCACTGTCTCTCGGTTTGAGAATACGATCAAATATCATTATTGTTGGGTACGAACTGCACCTGTACCTACGCGAACTCATATGGTCTGGAGTTGGCGAAAGAGAGTGAAGAGTTAAAAATTGACATTTCGAACTTGATGGTCGGCAGTTGGTCGGCATGATCTCGTTGCCCTGTGCGTTCCGTGGCCGAGCCCCCTCTACCTTGACCTCTCCTCCCTTCCCAAAGAACAAGCAATTAATTCTGATGATACCTCACGTTACCACCAGAAGCTCATGTAGGAACCGATCAATGGCCCCTAGACATTTCCCGGGACAGTCATGTCTGATCCCTCCTTTCCGCTGCAAACAACGTTTCCCTCTTCGTCCACCTTCGCTGGAGTCGAACATTTGAAAGATACACATACGTCGAATGTGTGATTGTTGGGCACGCATTGTTCGTGAGCCCTGAGTACCTCTCTAGCACACTCTGCAATTTCCCTCAGCGGCTTGTCATACGTGGCCAGTCTGTGACTCCAAAGTGTCATGGCCGCAGCAGGGGTAAAGGCACCACGATCACCATACAGATCTTGTTCGAGATATCGACAGTCACAATCGACCCAGACCTCCCAGGATAAGATTGGTGGCATATCGGGAAGCTTCATATCTGCCCAGCTGCCTACAACGTCAAAGTCGCGTAGGTCATGGCCTTCTCGACGAAAGTGTATGTCGACAAAGACGCGATGCTTTGGTTGTTTGGTAGAGTTCTCGTTCTTCTCTTTCTGCGATGGCAGTACGATCTCCTTGGTGACAAGCATAGGACATCTAAGGCTGTGCGGGAATGGAATGCAGCAAGTGTCGCAGGCGTAGAACTCATCTGCAGGATCAAAGGGGAGGGTCGCGAGACGTGATTGAGCATCCGCAGCCAGCTGTACCGCATGGCGCAGTGTACGAGAGGTTTCCAAGCACATCGTCAGATCCTTACGTCTGAGGTTGCCAAGGATGGCATTCCCCAGCTCGCTGATGCTAAGGACGCGGTCGAGTGTCGTGGTCGCAGGTCGATGCCAACCACGAGGAGGATCCCAGTAAGTTGCCAGTAGCTCTAGGAAACTTGATTTTTGAGCCGGAGGGTGACGTGCAGGCTTGGCCTGATTCCACAAGGACTTGGGATGGTAGCGATTGTGCTGTTCTCTACAGAACTGGATCCTCATGGCACGGTCAAGGCACTCTTTGCTCAAATTCCACGTTGTCATGACTGTCTTGTTAGCTGCTGTCTCGAAGCGGAGATCCACAGGAGGGTGACCGAACGACACAAGGCTCGAGAGATTCTCCAGGTTGGAGGCTGATTGAAAATTGGCCATGGCGAAGATCCGCAAAATAGAGAAGCGAGAATCTCGGGACAAGAGCAGTTGCTGGCTAGTTAGAAGGATGTGGTCTCTTGATAACGATGGATGGATAGAATCTTAAAAGCTAGACAGTGAGTGTTCGTTTGTGTGAAAGCCAGCTTGTCAACACAAAAAGGCTGCCTGCACACGAGACAACCATTACCAAAGATCAAGTGTCTAGATACAAGCACTATGGGTGCCCAGGAGAGACATGTTGCTCTGGTAAAGCAGGATAGGCAGTGACACTCTGAAAGACAAGAACGAAAATATATTTTGTACAAAGATTTTGGTATACAAGGCTGAACGCCTACGCCCGACCGGTCTTGCTTTCCATGTATCAGCCCAGCTCAAATTGTCGTGGCTCATAACCAGGTAGTCTCACCAAATAGAACTTCAAACATCAACACCGCTCTCAATCTCATCCAAGCCTTTTATCCTAAGTTCCTTGATCTTGAGGACGGTGAAGCGGTGCTTGCTCTTGACCGTCTTGACTCTCCTTTGTCTACGCTTTGTCTTCTCCTTGATACGCATGGGCTCGGCCTCGGTGCCCATGACAGTGGCTCTGCACACGAATAGTCTGTCGTCGACGTAGACGTGCTTGCCCTTGGCCAGATGCGGCACAAAGTGGCCTCCCTCGGGCATCCTTCTGCTTTCGGTGGTCAGGACGCTACCAGGTGTGGGGTCGACGACTGAGATAGTGGATGCGGTGGGTGAACGAGAATTGGCAGGTTGGGCGCCAGCCTTGAGGGTCAGGTCTCGCGAACCGAGTGATGAGGCGTGGGTCAGGCGCAGGATATCGCCGGGCTGGACGCCGTGCATGAGAAATGGCACGCGCAGGGTGTCGCCCTCGGTGAGAAGGTAGGGACGGTCGTAGATGTGTGCGGTAATGTAGTGGGGGCCCTGAGCGCGGAGTACAGGCAACAGTTCGCGGACAGAGTCGCTCAGAGCTGGAGGCGATTGAGAGGGCGTGGGTAGCTTGGGCGCAGATTCCGGGGCATGGCTAGCCGAAGGAGGAGCAGATGTGGTAGAGGTCGACTTGGTCGGGGAGTCGACTTTTGCGGCGGAGGAGTTGAGGAGGACTTCGGGAGTGTTTGATGCGTCGGTCGTGTGTGAGACGCTGCTCAACTGTGCCGTGAACGGGAGCAGGAAGGTCGGCGGCAGGAGGCGCGAGTCCAGGCAGCACGCCCGCTTGGCAGCACGCGAGAGAAACATGTTGTGCGGTCTGTCTGGCTATCAGATTCAATCAATCGACGCTCAGAAGATTGTCGACCGAGAGCCAGCGGGCGTCTGGTGCCAAGGCCAGACGCATGGCAGGAACTTTGCCTCTCGCTCGCGCCTTCCCCGCAAGAACGTCCATCTTTTTTCTGGCTCTCAATCCTTCCCACCACCCACGCCAAACCACGACACATAGCCAACCGCCGCCATGCCTCAGAATGAGTATATGGAACGCTTTGCCAAGCAGCATGGCAAGCGTCTCGACCACGATGAGCGCAAGCGCAAGAGACAGGCCAGAGAGGGCCACGCCGGCTCCGAGAAGGCTCAGAACTACCGCGGTCTGCGCGCGAAGCTGTACCAGGAGAAGCGCCGCAAGGAGAAGATCCAGATGAAGAAGCAGATCAGAGCCCACGAGGAGCGCAACGTCAAGTCCAGCGAGGCCGCAGAGCCTTCCAACACCCCTCTACCCGCCTACCTGCTCGATCGCAGCAACGAGCAGAATGCAAAGGCCCTGTCCTCGGCCATCAAGAACAAGAGAGCCGAGAAGGCTGCCAAGTTCAGCGTGCCCCTGCCCAAGGTCAGGGGTATCGCCGAGGAGGAGATGTTCAAGGTCGTCAAGACCGGAAAGAAGACGGCAAAGAAGAGCTGGAAGAGAATGATCACCAAGCCCACTTTCGTCGGCCCCGACTTTACTCGTCGTCCCGTCAAATACGAGAGGTTTGTTTCTGCCTGTTTCAATCACTCCAACGCATCCATGCTCACACGTTCTCCAGATTCATCCGTCCCATGGGTCTCCGTTACAAGAAGGCAAACGTCACCCACCCCGAACTCGGTGTCACCGTCCAGCTCCCCATCATTTCCGTCAAGAAGAACCCCCAGAACCCCATGTACACCCAACTCGGTGTCTTGACCAAGGGTACCATTATCGAGGTCAACGTCTCGGAACTTGGTCTGGTCACCGCTGGTGGAAAGGTCGTCTGGGGTCGTTGGGCCCAGGTTACCAACAACCCCGAGAACGACGGCTGCTTGAACGCTGTCTTGCTCGTTTAAGCCCATGTCTTCTGTCCCCAGACGAACCTTTTTTTTTGTTTCTTTGTGCATGGCGCCGGTGTTGGCGGAGTTGTATCAACCTGACTAGGAGAGATGGGAGGAATCTATTTGTGTTTATAATCACTTCATTCAAGAGAGCTGGAGAGGGCCACCAAAAATGCGATACGAATCATCTCGCAGAGGATCAGAGAATACCCTGGGATTATGAGAAGAGCTGAGAGAAATCGGAAAATAGAATAGCGTAGCATTCACGCAAATGACAAAAACTTTATAAGCAAATTCGAATCTCGCAAAATGTAATGTACCACCCAAACGCCCTGCCTGATGCCAGAAATCCACAAGATACATGACCTACAATGCCTGAACAGCAGTTTGTAGCAAGCCACCAAGATCGTTCAATCCACCTTCCTCGGCCGTGATGATTCTCTTCGGGATTTCGAACTCGACCACTGGCGTCTTCTTCATCTCCTTGCCCAACTCGGCATCGATCAAGCCTTGGTAGTTGTGATCCAAAAAGTCCTCCATGTTGTAGTTCTTCTTTGTGAACTGCTCCTGAATGATTCTCGCCAGTGTTGCGACGTTGGGATGATAGTGCGAAGCCAGAGTCTCGAGTTCCCAGAGCGACGAGTCGATGGCGCCGGTCTCCATGGGGTCGAGTTCGTCCATCGAGAACGAGTCGTCCATGCCTTCGGCTTCGAGCTTCTTGAGTTGCGATGCACCACGAATCTCGCGGTGGATCATGAATGTGCAGGTACGGTGACGCAGCAGCATGTTGTAGACCCAGGGCACCACCACGACGATGGCAGCAGGAGGTGCGTGCAGCGCTAGCCTTGACAGTCTCTTGATGAAGCTGGCGACCAGGGCAGAGGGCAAATGGGTAGAGCTCATAAAGGTGTCGAGGAGGCGGAAGAAGCGACTGCGGTGTTTCGAGTGCAGCAGTGTGTCGTCGAGCAGAGAGTAGAGTTTTGTGTAGAAGGCAGGGTAGTCGAGGTTCTTCTCAGCGATGAGGTAGAAGAGACCAGACAGAGCGAGCAGAGAAGTAGCACCACCAGCATCGTAGCTGTCTGTCAAGAAATCCATGAGCGACTCAGGCCTGGTGAACCAGGGCACAATACGGCTGGTCAGGTGGTGGAGGATGGATTTGCGCTCGTCCTTGGTGAGAGCCGAGCGAAAGATGGCGAGCCATGCTTCTTGTGCTGTCTTGCGATGCGACGATAGAGACAGGAGGGCGTGCTTGCGGCCTTCGGGCGTCTGTCCGTACCAGTCTTCGAGTTGGGAGTCCGAGTCGGGAGCATTCTCGATCAGGAGAAGTAGCGCAAGAGCGTTCGATACAAGTGTCTGGCGATCGTGACCCTCGGGCGAGCGAGCAAGGATGTTTGCGACGGCGTAGAAGGTAAAGTAACGGACGTCGTCGTGCTCCTCGACAAACTTCTCCATGAACTCTTCGCGCGCCCCAGCGGCCTCGGTTGATGCCACAAGTCCCAAGACCAAGTCTGCAAAGATACCCGTCCTCCAAGCCTGCTCGGCACGACGGCCATCCTGCGATGTCTCTTCCTTGACCAGGCGCATGAAAAGAGTCAAGGCAGTGCTTTGGAGCTCTTCGCTCGCCAGCAAACGGCCCAGCTGTCGCCCATACTCCTTGTACTGCGTCTTGAGCCAGTCCACCTTTTCAATCTCTTCCTCGTCCATCGTCTTTTGCTTGACCATTCTCTCGGCAGCCATCAAGCGACAGAAGGTCCGGCAGAGAGCGACGGCGGCCGTGACTTTTTGAGTAGCATCCTTTGACTTGAGGAACTTGAGCAGGCTGGTGATGTTCGGGTAGTTGGACGGCGACTCGAGTATTTGTTGTTCTAGCAGCAGCATCTGCGCTTGGGGATCGTCGTCACCATCGTTGCTGGCGGCCTTTACTTTCTTCGACTTGGCAGGTTTTGCGACGGCAGTGGCATCGGTGCGCTTGCGCTTCTTCTCGACAAGTCCAGGCATTTTGGAATATCCGGTTTGTTCGGAACTTGGTTGTACAGTTTCTAGGAAGTTGCCAACACGACGCGGTCGTTCTTGGGTGTATGTACAAAATAATTTCTTTGGCAGTTGCCCGATTGGGAACTTCGCAGGGCTCGCCGGAAATCGCCGCGCTCAGAGCTTGACAGCGACCGACGACTGAGGGCGCTACCGCAGGGCAGCCAACGAGTCCAGTGAATTGCTATCCGCACACCTCTCCACTCCCTCCACTCCCACACTCAACACAATGGCCTCTCGTGTCGCTCGCTCCGTCATGGGCGCCGCCCGCGCGCGTCCCACCGCCGCCGTCTCCTCGCTGCACAAGGCCGCCGTGCCCGCCGTCCAAGCCCGCCTGCAAAGCAACCAGCCCACTCCCTCGCCCGAGCAAAAGGCCAAGAGCATCCTCGACTCCCTGCCCGGCAGCAACCTGTTGAGCAAGACCGCCATCCTCTCCGCCGGTGCCGGTGTCTCCATCGCCGCCATCAGCAACGAGCTCTACGTCGTCAACGAGGAGTCCATCGTCATGCTGTGTCTGCTCTCCGTTTACACCGGTATCGCCGTCTACGGTGGCCCCGCCTACAAGGAGTGGGCCGACAACCAGACCAACAAGATCAAGAACATCCTCAACGCCGCCCGCAAGGACCACACCGATGCCGTCCAGAAGCGCATTGCCAGCGTCCAGGACCTCGGCGGTGTCGTTGACATCACCAAGTCGCTCTTTGCCGTTTCCAAGGTACTGTTCCTCTCGTCTCCAAGATGCAAATGTCACACGTACTGACACGCTCAACCAGGAAACCGCCCAGCTCGAGGCCCAGGCCTACGAGCTCGAGCAAAAGGTCAACCTCGCCCACGAGGCCAAGTCCGTCCTCGACTCCTGGGTCCGCTACGAGGGTGCCGTCAAGGCCCGCCAGCAAAAGGAGCTCGCCGACTCCATCATCGCCAAGATTGACAAGGAGCTCGAGAACCCCAAGACCCTCAAGCAGATCCTCGACCAGGCCGTTGCCGACGTCGACCGCATCGTCTCCAAGGCTTAAATCGTCAAACCACTGAACTCATTGATTTGAGGTTGAGGGTTTTGTAAGCTGAGATGACCGAGGACGCAGGAGATTTGGACAAGTGAAACGAGGAACAAAAGACAAAAAGCACACGAGACTCTTTCCGTTTTTGCAGAGTCCCGAGCCGTGTAAATAGATCTATCTGTGCTATAGCGGAAACACCATTTCTTTTTTCTTCCTCCCGCTTCTTGTCATCATTGATACATATCCTACCGCCAAACCGCGAGCACCAGGGAGACGTTTGTGTTGTTGTACTTGTATGACCGAGAAACCACGCCCCTCATTTCGTATGTGAACTACATGTACATTGACGGAGAAGAGACACCAAGTAGAAGTCGAAAGATGGGACAAATAGTGTATGAGATGAATAACGAAAGAAGACTATATACACACTCTGGGCCTTCCTAAGCCTATTACGGTGTTTCACCAATGAGAAGGAAACACAAACAACCCCTTTCTGATTCAATTCTACCGCCAACACAACTTCAACGCTTTCTCAATGTCCACGTGTCGGATCTCCGGCGCTCCTAGAAGCCAAAGGGATTCTGTGGCGTCGCCTTGGACAGGTTGGCCCTACCCGTTGGCTGCGGTGTAAGTCTGGCAGCAGGCTGCACTCCAAAGCGGACTGGTGGAGGAGGCCCAGTCTTTTGAGGTACAAGAGGTCGCAGGCCGGTTGGTTGGGCAGGCATGGGTGGCATAGGAGGCATAGGAGGCATAGGCGGCGCCTGTTGCCCGAACCCGCCAAACCCGTTCTGCTGCTGAGCGTAGTTCTGGCCAAATTGGCTCTGAGGTGTGAAGCCTGTACGCTGGGGTTGGAGGGCTGGTGGGAGGCCGGTCTGTTGAGGCTGCATTGGTGGAGGCATTCCGAAGCCGGTTTGCTGGGGTTGCATGGCGTAGGATTGGGTCATACCAGTAGGCTGGGACTGGAAAATAGGACGAGGGGTAGGGTCGGCGAAAGGTGAGCCTGTGGCCTGGCCATTGAGATAGGGCTGTTGCTGGCCATAGCCTGTAGGCTGAGGCATCTGGTACTGTGCTGGGAAGCCACCCTGCTGGGGCGGCTGCATAAAACCTGTTGCTTGAGGCATAAGACCGGGCTGCTGGGGGAATCCAGTCATCTGCTGTTGCTGGAACTGCTGCTGTTGTTGCATGTTCTGCAGGCTCTGGCCAGGAGGTGCCTGGTAACCTGTCATTTGCGGTTGGAGAGCTGGCGGAGCAAAGCCTTGCTGGGGCAGACCAGGAGCCGAAGCCGCACGTTGGGGAGGTGGTGCAATCATCGAGTTGCCCGTCTGCATTTGGGTTGGGGCTGCAGGACGCTGTCTCATGCCTGTCACTTGTGACTGCAGAGGAGAGGGAGCGGCGAGCTTGTCGAAGAATGAAGGGTCGGCCCCAGTTCTTGCTGGCTGCTGTGGGGGTGCAGGAGGAGCCTGAGGAGTAGGCTGAGGTGCGGGTGTTGGTTGCAAAGCGGGAGAGAGCAAAGAAAGGTCCGACATGTTCTGAGTAAGCTTTGGTGGCTCAGGAGCGGCAGGAGCTGGCGGCGGCGAGGGGGCCTTTGCAGGCGCCGGTGCGGGAGCCGGGGTGTCGGCAGGTGCAGTTTTCGACGGCTTGACGTCCCATGCATCATCATCAAAGCCAGCGGAGGCAGCGGGCCTGGCAGGGGCGGAAGCAAGAGGAGTTTCGATCTTCGATGTCTCGTCTTTCTGCTTGAACGCATCGGCATCGACCACATCGTTTGTTTGAACGGCTGGAGCAGGTCTTCCCTTGCGTGTGTTGTTTCTCAAAGCGCCACCAGGTCCGGAGAAGAGACCACCTTCACCGTTGGCTGCGCCATCGGTATCGTCGTCGCCGAAGCTCACATTCTTCTTCTGTCCAGTGCGGCCAAACTTGTTGTCCAGGTACTTCATCACACGAAGGATATCTCCTTCCTTGAGGCCGAGTGTGCGCAGCAATTGGGTGTCGACATCAGGTAGAATCTCCTCGCCCATTTGATCACGGCTGAAGGCAGCAGCATAACGCTCGCAGATTTGCGGGTTGACACCAGCGCCGAGGAAGAAATCAAACCAATCGTAATCAGGTTTCTGTTCAATGACAGCGCCTGCTGTAGCGCCGGATTGCTGTAATCGCTCTGGTCGGTCCTTTCTCTTTTCGGTACTTCTGCGTTTGATTTCCGAGAGCGGCTTGTCTTCATCAAGGGAGACGCCAGTCGCTCTTTCCACATATTCCAGGTCTTCGATGGCCATCTTGTTGACAGGAACGGCGATCTTGACACCGTTCTGTTTGTGAAGGTGAATCTTGCCATCCTTCAAGCCAATAAACTCAGCCTCGACCTTGAAAGAACCGGATCTGTCTGTCCAAGTGCGCACTCTCGCGGCGTTCGGCTCTGTGTATTGTTAGATGAGTATATTCCTGGCCAAACTGGGGAACTTACTTGGCTTGTCACTCTTGTCGTTCTTGCTGTGTCTGCTCTTGCGGTGATCCTCCTTGGCCAAACTGCTGTGACGCTCTGGTCTGCTTCCTTCGTCCGAGTCACGTATCGTTGAAGACCTAGCTATTTCCCTCGTAAGGCGTTGTTCTTCGAGTCTGTTCTGTTCGACAGTAGAACGAGCAGCGTTGAGACCAGTGTAGGCCGAGGATGGCTCGGGGAGAGTTCCAGTAATCTCGACATAGCTGCCGGGTACAACTCCTTCCTTTCCGTTCTTGAGGCGTTTGACCATCCACCATTCTTCGCTCTTGGTGTCATCCAAGATAACAACCTCGTCACCAATGGCCACAGTGACTTCATCCTCTCCTTGAGCCATGAAATCATAGAGCATTGTACCCTTCTTCTTTCCGCCAGCACCAGTGCCAGAGCTAGCTGCCCATACCTCACGAAGGCCCTCAGCCTTCGAAGCACCGGCTAGTTCGCTCAGAATGCCAATGATTTCCTGAGCAGTGTCCTTTGCGCCAGCGTGAAGATCAACACTCTTACTAGGGCGGACCAGATCCAGGAAAACATGCTTGCCCTCGATTGAGTAGTTGGAAAGTCGGTCGGCCGACCATTCTTGAGATGGACCATCGCGTGCCTTGGCAGGGGAGAGCGACACCAAGCCTTTGGCAAGGTTGATGCCCAAAGTGATAGGCATCTTCTTGTTTTTCCCCATATGCGAAACGACTTCGGAGATGTTGTATAGACGGAAGCCACCAGGCGATCTGAGAGCAGCCTCCTCATCCTCAATGGCCATCGCTCTGTTGTAGGGAAGAGAAGTACTGACACCTTGCGGCTCGCGCTCGACTGGTGAGTACATGGGTGAGCGAACAGGTTCGTGTGAGACAGACGAGGTTGGTCGTGGAGGCATGCTGGGAGCTGGTTCGTCTTCGGATTCGTCTGGAGTGTACTGGGGTCGTGAAGGTAGGGGCGGAGAAGTAAGTCCGCGATCCACAGGTGCTTGATACGAGCGTGCCTGGGTTTGTGATTGACCAGTCTTTTGTGCAATGATGCCTGCGAGGGCAGCAGCGGGATTCTGTACCGGACTCTCTGGCGGAGACTCGTTCCACTCGGCTTCCTCGGGCTCTGGATCGGCAATTTGTGGTCGCACAGGCATGGCAGGCGCAGGGGGAGCGGCAGACGAGGTGGCAGCGGCCGAAGCCTTCTCGATGTAGATGGCGGGAGCAAAGCCGTATTGGCCATTCAGACCAACAAGCGTCCAGTCGTCATCCGACGTGTCGTAGACATCCAGGCGAGCTTCCTCGGGGAACGAGAGCTCTTCATCCGTCTGTTTGGTGTAGTCGTACAGGGCTTTCGCTTGGTAGAGAGGATGCGCCTGGAGAGAGGTCAGCAGGGGCTAGCACGAGAGGGCCCACAACGATGACAGACTTGTTCAATGTAGTTGTTCGGGATCAAGCCCTCTGGCTCGTCTTCTTCGTCAGACATGGCCTTCTTCTTTGCTTTCCACCAATCATCGTCGGAAGTGTTGTCCAAAACAAAAAGCAAGTCGCCCTCGGTCAGGGTCAATTCGCCCTCGCTCTGGGGTACGTAGTCGTAGATGGCGCGGTAGACACCAAGAAACGCCATGGTGGATGGTAGGGCGTGATGTTGGATGGATTGGAAGAAGCGTTTACAGCAGGTCGCAGGAGCGTCAAAGGTGCAGCGACTTGACGGCGTGTCAAGAAGTGATTAAGGGAGGATGGCAGGTCCAAGAGGCAGGACACCAAGTAAGCGATACGGATGAGTGAATGGGTGGCGCGTCCGACGAGATGGAGAGTGTCTGCAGACAGCCGACGGTCACGCTGAGAAGTCGTTCCAGCGCGAGAAACAGAGATGGACGTAGTATTCAACGTCCAGCCAAATGCCATATGACGCTGTCCCGCGGCCGTTCATGCGACTCGCTAACCGCCACAGAAGCCTTCTTACGCAGCGTACGCCAAGCTCTATCGCATCTGTGGATTGCCCACGGCAGCTTTTGGGATGTATTGTAATCATACATTGGTAGACTCGATAGAGTCTTGAACCATCATAAGAAACTTCTTTGTTTTAAGTTTCCAGTCATTCCATCTATCTGTACTGGTCCAGGGCCTATTCGACCAACCCAAGGAAGATGGGGCGTGCATGTGCTCAATGTGCAACCGCCAACGTTCGCTATCGACTCGATATCCCAGCCGTCCACAGCCGGCAACCCACGCTCGTTCCTTCCATCAACCTTGCTTCTCTTACACCCATGAGATGCACTCTGTGCCACACTGCGTGCATGCCAAGGCCATCTGTAACTCTTCGAACACTTTCCTCTCTGACATGTTCCCATCCTCTTCTTCCAACGTGAGCTTGCCATGTCGACATACCGTCATCCCGTGCTGGTCTTGCCAGAGGCCCAACCGAGGCTTACGCCTCGCAACCAACTGCTTGCTGAGAACATGCTGAAGACGACAAGATTGTATGTGAGGCGCCGTACCCGCTTGTCGGCCCAACTGCTGTCCAGAAAATCCATCTCGTATTGGCTTGATCAGAAACAGCCTCGCTCGAAGCGCTCAGCAGCAATCTACGCCAACTCTGCCTGCGATCGACTTTTTGCTGTGCAGGAACTTGCTGATGCTATCTTCGCCCACCTCGACTTCCATGACACTTCATGTTGCTTGGCTGTCTCTCGCTCCGTTCGCCACGCCGTTCAGCAATCAACTGCATCTGTAAGCTTATCCATGCCTTTTACCGAGTGCCAGGACCCGCATCTGCTCTATATGGAGAAGCAGCTCGATCTCGCTACCTCAACATCGGATTGGCAAAAACAAAGATTTTTTATGAACTCGGGAAACATTGTCTTTCCGAGGAATGCTCCAATGCCACTGTTGGTCTCTATCTACGACGTTATCAACACCATCGGCGAACCTTGTCAACACCGTGTTACTGTCGACATGTGGTTCTCGTCTACTGGGCATACACCCGAAGACTTTACGCTTGATGGTAGCTGGCTCAACTTGTCGTTATCGCTGCCAGACATCGTTGTCTGGATCGTCAGTATAAGTTGCGATTGTCACAGGACCGCTTCCTTCCTCAATCGTCTGGACTTTGGCGAAGAAGTAGATCCCCGCGCCTACAAAGACGGCACGCCACTCGTTTTCCCATACAAGCTTGTTACTGAAAACGGTAATCACCTAAGACAGATTGCTGGGTATGCGAAAAAAGCATACCGGATGCATCGTCGCTGTCGAAACGACTATGGTGATGGTGTTCCATCTGGGCTATCTTCAATCACCTTCCAGGCGCTGAAGAAAAAGCAATCAGGGTTTGACCTGATAGATACCTCGACACATTCGACTCGTCCTTCACCAAAGTTCCGCGCGAGATTACCAAGTTCAACATTTGTCACGGTTATACCACGAGAGAAGACCAGGAGAGAGATGTTGTATGACATTCGTGTAGAACTTACAGCCCTTCCATCACACAGTTGGGATAGACTGGTGGCGAGGATATCGTCAGACCATCGACTCCTTGCAGAACACATCCCTTCCGAAGAGTTTGTGTATACCTTGAAGAAACTCGGTCAACTGTCAGCTTGGGACAGGTTGATGGGTAGGACTGAGGTGAAGTTAGGCTATTGATCATGAACACGACTGGATTCACTCTGCGCTCGGGATCCATGTTCGGTTACGGTATTCAGTTGCTGGACTTGCAATTCGTCGAAGACTTTTCTAGACATCGAGAGTCCAGCTTCGATTCAACCTTGGACCAGGTCGTGTCTTCGTGGTTTCACCACGTTACTCCGGCAAACGACATTACCGTGTATCACAACATTACAGCCGTGGCATCGCGCGGACAGACAGCTAGAAGAAAGTGTGGTAAGAGTCCAACAAGCAAAAAACTGTTGCCAGCAAAACCTGTGTTGCTGCACATTGTCTGCGTGGCTTGGACGTCCCCAAGCTCCTTGGACACACGACGGTGACAGAGAGTTTTTCTTTCGGACAAGTGCTCCAGCCTCTACATTAAAGCCCCTAGCGCAGTGTACGAAAACGCCGCCGTGAGGGTCTCAGAATTATTTGGATATGAAAAAGCTTCACAGCTGGAATTATTTTACTGTCCTAAAACTTCTGGGCATTCACGCAGTAAGCATGATGTTGATCAAACTACCGTATCAGGGCTAGGGGTACCACTTGATGTTGACACGCCATCTTTTCGAATGATCTTAGACTATACATCTGTGATATAGCTACAAGATTATGCGATATCACTTCAGGCAATCGAGTGCTCTGTGACTATTGCATGACTTCCTCCTCTCCCTCTTGACTCTTGGGTTCGTCTTCTACACCCTTCCAACCGGTCGCTGCTTGCACAAGCACCATGATGAGCGCAAGACCAGCAGCGGCCAGGAACAACCCTCTCAACGCGTCTTCGTAACCAGCAATGGCCTTTGCTTTCTTCGCTCCCTTCAACAGACTGACCATGGCTGGACTACCCAAGAGACGGCGAACAAGGTCGGCGTCGCTGTCGTCGAACTTGTCTTCTAACGACTTTCGTAGCAGACGAGTAAACAGTCCACCTCCAATCGCTGAGCCAAAAGATCCAGCGAAGCCTCTGAAAGTAGCGATGAGTGAGGTGGCGATGTAATGTGTCGAAGCTGGTGTCAGATGCAAAAGATGAGCCAGTGTGTAGTTCATTGCCGCACCGACAGTAAGACCGTTCAAGAATAGCAACAGAATGTATAGCGACGAGGATGCTGCAGCAGTCGAGAGCAGTGCAATACCGACAAGGGTGAAGGGGAACAAGAGGTATACTGTCACACAGGCAATGTAGAAACTGCCCTGGCGACGGATGTGGAAGACACCGACAAGAATGCCTCCAAGCGCAAAGCCACCGTTCGTGGCGATCAAAATGCTGCCGGCAGCTGCGGGAGCCCAACCACGGACTGCAAGAGTGTAGGTGGGTGTGAAAAAAAGGACGCTCCAGCGAGCCATCATGAAGCCGACTGTGCCCAAGCAAGTAAACGCCATACCTCGAGATTTGAGAAGCGTTACTGGGATGATGGGATCGGTTGCCAGATACATCTCATTGAGAATGAACGTCGCCAAAGCAATAACGCTGAATATGATAGGCAAGATGGGAATGCGGCGAGGGTTCGAGAGCGCTGAAAGAAGCAGCACAATACCAACGGTCAAGGTAACAGCACCAAGATAATCCAGTGTTCCCAGCTTCTTCCAGATACTCTCTTTGCTGTTGCCTCTAGCAGCAGAGAATTGAGTCGGGATTGCCAGATAAAGGGCTCCACCAGCAACAACAGCAAGTGGAGTCTGCATCCAGAAGAGCGCTCTCCAGCCAACTTTGTTCACCAATGCACCTGCCACTGTTGCTCCAACTGCAACACCAACGGTGAAGCCAGAGTTCAAGACACCGATAACAGCTCCACGCTTGGTGGGTCCACTGAGCTCAAGTACAACGATAATGGATACAGTGAAAACACCGGCAGCTCCGATGCCTGTGATGATGCGTCCGATGATGAAACTGGCGAAGGTTTGCGCGAAACTAGTAAGAAGAGCACCCAATCCGAGGATCATGGCACTTGCAGATATACAGTTTCTCGGGCTGAAGAGTTGGCTGAGTTTTCCCGTCAATGGCGAAGTAGATGATACGGCGATGAGATATGCTGATGTGAACCAGCTGGTCTTCTCGAAAGCATCAAGATCGGCTGCAATGGTAGATTGTGTTGTGGTCAAGAGTGAGATGTTCGTGGCTGTTACATGTCAGTGCTTCAATTCTCTAGTCTTAGAAGACCAATTGTGATAATTACCTTGCAAGAAGATCAACGACCCCAAAGCAACGACACATATTGCCGCTCTTGCTACAGAGATGCGACCCGAATCATCATCAACCTCACTATCGGGTAGGTACTCGTTGCCTGCATCTACCGTACTCGGCTGTGGCCCGAGTAGCGGCGCCCGTTCGTCCACTGGTTTTGTGGTAGCACTCATCCAGAATTGAGTCTCCTGAAGCTTCTTTTGATGAACAACCGACGCGAGAGGTTGATGAATATCGATGACGCAAGGGAAACGTGGGATTTAACCGTGAACAAAAATTTCCAAAGGGTTTCGTGTCGTTTGAATATTCTTGGGAACAGCCAATCTTACCGCAGTACACACTCCCGAACTTGGTTCAAGAAAATTGACTTGCATCAAGTTTTTGAGAAGCAAGTAGGTAGATTAGTATGGCCTCCCAGTTGATTTGTCAGATTAGGAAGGAGACGGACGCGGAGGATCCTTCGGGCCGAGGCTACCGATACAGATCTGTCTGACCTCACCTGGTTCCTTCTTTCTTCGACATCATCCCAAGATCTGATAGAATGCTTGTGTAATTGTTGACTGCTATTTGAGTTGCTTCTAGAGATGACAACGTTGAGAGCAATTGCGGTAGAGTGTAAAGTAAAACCAACTATCTCAGCAAGGTCGAAGCATGGACAACAGAAAGCTCCACCTCGCGCAGCATATCTAGCAAACAATCGCTTTTTAGACACCTCCACCCTGGATGAGCAAGATGTGCGCAGCCAACTCTGGCATGTCTCTGATCCAACCCTTGAACCTGCCGTTTGTATGCTTTAGCTGCCCATCGACGTCGACGTATAGAGCGTCTGTGGCGAAGCATCTTCGCGCGTTCATGTCGGCAAGGGTCTTTGCTAGTATGAGTTGCAGACCTTGGACTTCGAATAGCTCGTCATCAGGGTTGGCGTACACGTAGCGTAATGTCTGCTCAAAGTCATGGCACATGCAATTGTGCGTTGTCGTGCTCTCACTGAAAGCGTTGGCGATACCCTCAAACAGCGTCGTCACGTACTTCTTCAATTCCTCGACGAAGTACTTGTCGGCGATCGTGTACATTCGTGCCAGGAAGAGTAGGTCGGAGGCCTTTGGTGTCGTCTGGATTTTGTTGATGTCGGAGAACTCGAGGTGGTAGAAGAAATAAATCATTTCCCGCACCATTTCTGGGTCATCACCTTCGTTTGGATCATGGCCTTTCTTCTGATAGGGATTGGGGTGCAGGGTGAGCCTTCCAGACTCGCCTTCCTGGATCAAGTTAGCGAAGGTCTCAGATGATGGAAAAACACAGCTGTCCACCCTGAACGACTTGTTATCTGCAGCGCGAGCCAGCGCGTCGGAGTAATTTCGAAGCAGTAGCTTATGCACTCGGAATCTGTACGTCCCGCAGAAAATCTCGAAGTCTGCGTTGATGCGGTCGTGCCAGAGTCTGAGCGTCGTGTTAGTTTCGTTGACCTCGATGGACTGGTGCGGCCCACTCACGTTGCTAGCAAAGTAGTCGTAGTCTTGAGCTTCATGTTCGTGGATAGCTCCGCCTGCATGTCGCCAATGTTGTTCTTACGGTTTGTCGGTTTGGCGGCGTAAGAGCAATAGAACGTCATGATAAAAGACAGGTGACTATCTGACTCGTTGACGAAGATACGAAGATGAAAGCCTTCCGAAAGCACGGAAGCGCCTGTGCAAAGAAAGAGGAAGGCGCCGACTGAGGCAATGCCCAATACAGAATTTCTTCAACCTGCTTCTCACTCATTCCCAACAAGGAGCACATTTTGCTCTGCTCCTGCTGTTTTTCTATGAATACTACGATGAGGATATGGGATTGAATATGTTATGCAAGTGGTCTGCCCATCAACAAAATCAATCATCGCATCTTCGTTGGTATCTGAATCGACAAAGGCCTCCTGACGAGCAAACCATCGAGTCTTTTGATACCTAATGGTGACATGAAGGACAAGGAGTGGAGTGGAGTGGCACGAATCGTTGGAAGGAATGGTGTAAAGACCATTGATGAAGTATCAATGCCGAACCAATCTAGAAACATTATCTCATCTCCCTTACTCGTGCGAAAACACGATCGATCTTATCCACCCGATGAAATACCGCCTTTCGGTGACCATGAGGGCCAACATCCTTCTCATGCATTGTTCTCTCAGATACATGGTGCAGCTTCAGACAGCAGAATGAAGCGCTAGTTGGAAACAGGCTCGCGGACCATGTCTTCACTGTTCAGAGCTCCAAAGATGCAGTCACGCAGCATCTCGCACATCTCCTTTGACTGCACCAAGAAGACGACATTCTCCTTCACATACTCGATGAGATACAACTTCAACTGCCAAACAACACCAGGGAAATCTGGCTGGTCGAGGACCCAGCGGCAGATCTTTGCGAAGTCGGCCAGAGTGGGACCGCTAACCTGCTGGTTGCTGCCGTTGAACTGAGGAAGGCAGTCTCCCATGATGGCAGTCAACAATTTCACCACATCTGGGGCGCGGAATTGGGTAGCGGTGCGGTGAACTTTGGCAAGGAAGCAGAGACGCTCGTATGCAGGCATCTCAGTGACGCGTCGAGTGATGGTGAACTTGTAGAAGAAGTGAATGGCTTCTTCGATGTACTTGGGATCGTAACGATCAATGCGGCCTGCATCGTCATCATCTTCGCAGCGCTCGAGTTCGATCATGGACAGATAAGTGCCCTGCTTTTGTCAGCGCCTTGTTTGTGCGGAAGCAGCATGGCGCGTACCTTGGGCTGAGGAGCAGAGAAAAGCTCCGCGAAGTACTCGCTGTTTGCGGCCAAGACAGATTTGTGAACTTTCCAAACACATCCGTTGCACTTGATACGGAAGTCGACGTCACCAAGCTCACGACTCTCCCACATCCTGACAAACAAGTTAGTCGACTGTGTTTGTGGTGTATGTATGGACAAAACTGATCGGCACTTACTTGTCAAGCAGAGTCAGGCTTGCGGCATGCTTGTGGTCTCTGCTCATGGCGTGCGTGTTCAGGGACAACATCCACGTCTGTCCGTGAGTCAGAGGGAGGGGAGACCACTCAAATCCGTAAGGCAGAGAGGCGTGGAGGGGTGCAGGACTGCTGGAAGTGTTGCTAGGGGAGGGTAGGAGATGGGCAGTGTCGCCAGTCGACTGGCCAGAGGAAGGTCTGCCGGCGATCTTGTCGCTGATTCGATTGAAGATCTTCATGGTCGCCATGTCGATGGGAGTTTTGCGAGTAAACGAAAAGGACGACGTAGAGGTAAACGACGCTGAGCACGACGAAGCTCGACGCGTAGCCGTACTGGCGCGACGTTACTCTTGTGAGTGACTCTGCTCAAGTGAACGAAGAAGGATCTTCGAGATCTCCTCCCTCACTCCGTTCTTTTTCATTTGGCTATCTTTCTGCGAGTGATACAAGGAGAAACCATCTGCCTTACCGTAACGTATATACACATATGTGACACACCGTGTCTAAGGCACGTCTGTATGAAGATCCATTGACTGCTTTGAGATACAGTGTTGTTCAGTCCATCAATCTTGTCTGTAACGGAAGGCCTCGACGTTTATTCTGATCAAATGAAGACCATGGCTGTCTTTCCAGGATAGAGCATATTCCAGAGAAAGAGTTCAAAGAAACCGATACCCAATGATTTCTCCTTACATTTGTACCTACGACTTTCTCGTTTCGATTTTTTCCTATTTCATCAGCTGTACAAATGAATGCCAACAAAAGACTGAGTTCAGTGTTCATTCAGAAAAGTGAAAGTGAAGCAAGCTGAAGACGATTCCGGAACGGTCGAACTTCGGGTCGTTGGATGAGCTTATTCTCCTGTGCAAAAGTCGATGTACAAGCGACGCGCGGAGGCAAGCGCTATTACGCTTTAACGGTGTTTCTATAGCTAATTCAGTCTACTATACTATAACCACATTAAATTACTTCGTTATAATTATCAATATAGCTACTTCTACTACCGTATATACCCTTCTAAACGCTATATAGTAATCCGACACCTCTAAGGTAGCTAATATATACGCTTAAGTTAAATTAACTACTAACGCCGAATCTAAGCTCTTATTACTCCCTTCTTTAGCGCACTCTATACTAAAGCGTATACGACGTACTAAGCGTATATAATAGATAGATTAAGTTAATAATAAACCTACTAGAAGGCCTTATTAATCTACGCGTAGTATAGCTTTAAAGCGCCTTAGAGAGTCGCTAGAAGCTAAATCCTTAACTCTAGCGTAGGCTATACTAAAGCGTAAATAATCTATCTAATAACTATAACTACCTACGAAGAGGGTATCCGCTAGTAGGAAACTACTTTCTAATACTATAAATACGTTAGGAAAAACTAGAGGTTTAAATATACCTAAGGTAGTTAAGAAAAGGGTACTAGCGCGTCTAAAGCTATCTATAAAGCCATCTATACTAAAGCCTAGAGCCTAGCCCTCTACCCCCTCTACGTTAATAACTACTATACTAAAAGTTACTAAACTAAAGGAGAAGTAGTATAAGATGTCTTAGAGGGCTATAGGAAAGCGGCCTATATAAAAAAACACTATTAAGCCTATCGTATTGCTACCGCCGCCGCTAATTCGGCTTAAGCTTTAATTTATAGTAAGATAGGAGTATAAACCTTTTTTAAATGATAATACGTATCTTTTCGACACTAATACTAGTTAGATAGAGGTTATAAAGCTTATAGATAAGCTAATTAATAAGTATTGTTAGTCTAATAACATCTATAATTAAATGCTATATAAGATCTAAGCTATTATTATATTAGCTCGCGCCTCTTATACCTTAAAGGAGACGTACTTTATTACGCTTAAATATACTAGCGCCGAGCTATAGAGTAGAGTTATCGAGCTTATTCGTCTTAACTATTCTAATAGTATTAAAGACATTAGCATTACTATTAACTTAGTATAGACGCTAGTAGGCTAGGAGCCGCTACTATAACTAGCTATAAAGCTAGAGGCTTTATTAACATCTCGAACTAGTAAACGTACTAAGCGCTCTATACTTACTACCGCTAAATACTAAGAAGAAAGAGGTATGTTTTAGAATAAGATTAATACCTTCTAGACTTACCCTACTCCTATAATATATAAGGTTAAAGTACGCCTTAGTATTACTTATTAGGTTTATAATAGACGATACTACGAGATTACGTATAGTATAGCTACTAAATAGCGTAAGGCTATCGGAACTAAAGCTAGCGATATACGCTATCTACTAAGGTCTATCTATCGACTAATTAAGCGCGAAGATACGAAACTTAAGGCCGAGTATACTTAAAGGTAAGTAGATAAGAAGAAGGCTAACCTATCTAAGGGTATACTACTCTAAGCCTCTTCGGTAGTATCTTAAGTCTTCTATATTAGATCGTAATAACTACTACCTTCTTATAAAGTAGAAGCCTCTTAACTACTACGCTAGAAGTTAAATAGTCCTATACTACTAGAGCTTAATAACGGAGAAGGTTAGATAGCCTTTTAGGACTTAATTAAGGCTACTATCTAAGGTACTTAGCTAGAGGTATAGTAGGTAGGTCTTAATAGAGCTATAGCATTACTTAATGCCGATTTCTAGATATTATCTATACTCTTTAAGGCTACTAACGCCGCGCTAAAGGAGGTTATACCTTAGACTAGCCTAAGGGTACTAATATATAACTATCTCTTAAAGTTTATCTTAAGTTATAAAGAAAACTAATAGGCCCCCTTCCGAAGGATAAATACTAGTAGTACTATACTAAAATCTGTCTATACTAATAGGATTAACATACTTAGCGATAATACTAACTCTCCCCTTAATAGTTCTAATAATAAAGACCTTAATAGTAATGCTAAAGACGAATAATAGACTAAAACTAGCGATAGTAACATCTAGTAAGGTATTTTAGCATATCTAAATATACCTTATATATCCTTATCCTTAAGCGTAGCGTATAAAGCCTCCTCTAGATAAACCATCTATACTAACTTATATTCCTACCCTAGGGTATTATAATCTAACTACCTTAGCGCGAGGTCCCTCTAACGACGTAACTATTACTTTAAGAGGTAGAAAGACTATTTAATTAGATTTAGATAGGGCGAGTATAGTAGTAGATATAGTAGGTATATACCTACTTACTTATATATAGTTCTAATCTAGATTTTAGTTAGATCTCGGTCGAAGTACTACCTATTAGATACTTACCTTCTCTAAGTAGTACGTCGAGTAGTTATCTATAATAACTATTAACCTCTTACTAGGGAACGGCTTATAGCGAGGTAAGATAGCTATTTCTAGCTAGTGTTCGAATATCTCCTATATTATAGCACTCTCTACTATAAGGGTCGAACCTAGTAGATAGCTATCTATATTAAGCGCTAGTAGTACTAAGTAACGTGTTTTAGATACTAGCTCTAACCTTATAAATGCTAGAAGTCTAATTTAAGACTAGGATTGTTATTTAAATAGCACCTTCTTACTCGCTACTAACTCGTCTAAATATAGGAGCATATTAACTAAGTTATTAATAGCACTAGTTACTACGCCTTTACGTATAAGCTCTACTAGCCGCTCTTAATATACTCCTTACTAAATAGAGTCCCTACAGCTTACTATCCGCGTATTAATCTTATTACTAAGACTAGCGTTTATAAGAAGTCGACTTATTATCGACCTATCTATAGTTATATTAAATTAATACTATAGTTTAAATACTAGCTCCTTCTACTAAAGGTTATTATAGAAGGAAAGTAGATTAATTAACTATTTACGCGTTAATGGCGTAATCTTACTTAGGCGGCCTATAGTCTTCTTTATAGATTAAGGCTTCTATACTATACTAAAATAGTCGAAGTTATACTTTAGAAGGTTAAGTAAAGATTAATAAGCCTATAGATAAAGTCTCTATATAGTTAATACGCTATAGTCGTTAATAAATATAGCCTCTATAAACTTCTTATCGTAATCTAAGAGCTTTATATTAATAGAGTAGCTAAGAGCTATTTATAAGGTTAGAAATCGCTTAGGAAAGGGTATAAAGCCTATAACTAACAAAGCTAACTACTACGTATAGTTTAATATATATAGCTAGTGGAAATAGCTTTAATTGGTGTGTATATAGCTAGTAATAAGGTGGAAAATGCGCTAAATTTAGTGTGGTACGTGACGCCATCGAGCCGTTATACATCGACTTTTGCACAGGAGAATATTTTCGCCCTTCCGTAACCACAAGTGACTGTCCTTCTTTGCTTCAATATTCCTTGCGAACAAAACATTGATGTTCGCTTGTAGGTACAAATGCTCCATGATGGAAAAATCGGCGCTCTTCACGTAGATGATGTTCACGTCATGAAGGCTCTTTCCGTTCCGCAAAGTTTGTTCTTTGTTCGTAACGTAAGGGAAGATTGCTTTGTATCGTATTTGACCGAGCTGTCGAGACTTTCTGATGGACTCTGGAATTTAGGATTGATGTTTTGTAACGCTTATTTAGGTTTTCAACATCCATCACAAAATCCCTTTTGAGATGAATAACAATATTGTCATGTCAACTTGACGAACATTCCTCGTGTTGCAAGCCATGAGTATATCGGCAACCAAAGCGCGCTCAAAGCAAGCAATATCGTCCATGGGCAGAGCAAGTCGATCGAACCGAACGAGTTCTCGAACATTCCCGTACGTCGTGTTGCCCGGTCCATAACCTGGCCAGCTTTTCTTCTCCTTCATGCTTCATTGTCGTTGTATTGCTCACTTCCTGCATCCAAACCGCAATTAACCTCACCATATAAAGTCTTTGTGGAGTCGACTACTGCAAGCTCTGTTGAGGCACCTTCACCTATGTGATAGTCATAGAGCCACCTGGGCTTCAGCACCTCCAGCTCTGGAAGGTCCGCAGCCAGACCAGGAAAGCCAACCTCGATGGCCTCGACCATGACCTCTCTCAGTTTGATCATATCAGGATCATGCTCTTTGAGTACTTCCAACCATATCGCATACTGCCCGATCATCTTTGTGTGCTCTCCTTCTGGCAAAGTCTCACTTGCCCAGCGACAGAAAGATGGGTTTGCGAAGACGTCAGGGCTCCACGCGCCCGAGCGGACCTCCGAGTACCATTTGTACGCCGCTTTCTGGAGCTTAGGGCACCGCATTGCGAGTCCCAAATCGAAGAGTGTGGCTGCAGCAAGTAGCTGCCCTCGGTCTGGGAATAGTTTGGAGAGTTTCCTGAACTTCTCACCAACATCCCACTTTTGGTTGATGAAGTACGTTGACATGTTGGGTTCCTTGCCGTTCCGGAGAAATAGCCAAGCTGTGTGTAGAGTTGCTTCGGTGAACCTATCTGCATTCAGGCAAGCTGTTGGCACTTTTGCATCATTGACTCTCCAGACATCCTTATCTTCGGTGTCGAGTTCGTTATTGCTGTTCACGAGCAAGTGCAGGGTGTGAGATTCTTCAAGGTCCTTCTGCTCGAACATGGCAGAGTATGTGCCGACTTTGAAGCAACCCATCTTCTCACTACGCTGACGCTTACTGGTTTCTTCCTTTGGTGTTGTGGAGCCTGCGCTATCGGTGCGCTTGCGCTTGGTGCTTGGAATCGCAGTCTTGAGGTCAGACATGGTGGTATGATTGTCGTTGCTTACGGCGGTGGGATTTTCGTTGCTGGGACCCTTGTTGTTGGGCATCTCTTGGGACGGCATCTCGCCCTTCTCGATGTTGTTGGACGACATCTTGATGGTATTCGTGCTGTGTACCAATTTGCGATCGAGTGGAGACTGATGATTGGGATAGAAGAGAGAGTAGCTCAAGCTCGCAATAGGAGACAATTCGCAATGGAAGAGGGAAAGGAATGACAGTTTCAGGTAAGCGTTGTCCGCGCTTTTGAGCCACTGCTAATCGACACATGCTTGTTTCGTCGTGTTCATGCTCAGCAGAGTCATAACATGTGCAAGCACAGCTTTTCGGAACGCCGCTGACAGCGCTTCTGAGCGGGAAGCAGGTCTTGTTATAAGCATTTACCGTGTTCGTGTTGTTGAACTCTTGAAAACACTCTCCCAGTGGCTGCCTACATCGAAGAATCTGTTGAACCAGCAGAAAGAAATTCGAATATGAATATGGCGTACAGGAGCCTTACCACGCTCATCGATACTCCAAGCGCTCATACCAAGCTTACGAGGTTTTAGAGCTGCCTAGGAGAAGAGTTTCCTCGTCTTTGTCTATGTTGAGGCCTATGGATCTGTCCTGCTTCATATGTCAAGCTTGAAAGCACAAAATGCATCAAAGGCTTCAGCAAATTTAAGCTGTATCTCGTGAACGCTCGGGTCCATGTGATGGTTGCCGACTCCTTTGCATCTCTCTCAAACTGACCCCTAGCATTAGCGGTACAAAAGCATGCAGGGTATGTTCAGGAAGACTGGAAGATCAAAAGAATTGTTGTTGTTTGGTGCCTCTCAGTGGACAAGCACTTGGGCTTGGAAACGATTTTGCATTCTTATAGGTGCTTCTATCTAATTAATGTCGTTGCTAAGGTATATCAAGCATGCGAGAAACAGACTGAAAATACGAGTTGGTATCAATAGCAGTTACCATTTCCTCAGAGTAATGGCCTTGTTCCAGATCGCAGTCAGATCGTCCGTCACAGTCGTACCCACGCAATCGGTCAGATATGCTTCCCATCCGTCTTCTGTCAAAGCCGCAAGCCCCTGGCGAATCTCCTCATCGCATTGCGTCGCCAGGAACCACGCTGCTGATGCAAACCCCCAGCACCCATCATTCACAAGCGCCAGTACCTGCACCGGACCTTCTTTTTCTGCTTCCTCTACTTGTTGTGTCGATATATTCGAATTTGTCGCATTTGCAGCTAGCCACTGGGCGTATTTGAGATTGAAGGCTGGACTCTGCATGTTGCGAGTTCCTTGACCGGGCACGCCGGGATAGTGGTTGGTGCTGTATTTGAAAGAGCCGGACTCATAAAGCATAAGCGAGAGCAAGGCGGCCTGCGTGCCAAAGGCGTGTATGCTGAAGGAGTAGAAGGCCAGGTTGATCCAGGGTGCAGCATCCGTGGCAGTTGCGCACTCGACAGGGTACGAAGCTTCTGCGCAAGTTGCACTCTCGGGCGCAATGGCGATAATGTCTGCACTCGTGAGGGGCGCCATGTTACAGGGAGGAACAGGTGTGGCCATCCAGATAGGCACTGCCAGTGAGAAGATGACGAACAGTGCTTTGAGTCTCATGATGGTGGGTTTCGCTAATCCTGGCATGCAAGAGCTAGCTGATGAGTGTGGGATCAGACAGAAAAAACACAAACAAGATATCTGAGAGTTGTAGAAGCGAGAGGATGATAACACCAACAAAGAGCAGCAAGAGCACCCAAACATCAAAGATTCTACAAGAGGGTCATGCCGACTCTGAGAACCTTCTTTCAGCAAACCTACCTTCCTGACTCTCCATTGTCCTACCCACCCAGAGGGATCAAAAGTCTTTCGGCCGCCAGCAGAGACACGTACACTCTCAAACCGAGTCACAACATCTGTTTCATCTTTTCCTTCTAGGCGCGCACCACGCCGTGCCCTCGCGCGCAAGGAGAAGCCTGCCTGCCTCTCTGGTGCAACAACCCACCTACGCGCTTGGGATATCTCGACCTCCCTCCATTGCAACCCAGCAACTCGAGACGTTCACGCACGCGGGTTTGCAACCAAGCAAGCTGTCGTCCGCCGTTGTCTATGGCAAGACATGAACAATCGTGATTCATGCATGGCGCACCGTCACCTCCTGCACACGTCCGTGCGCCGTCATCCAGTACGGCTCCCAGCAAGGAGGAACTCGGTGCGACGTGTTTGATGGACCGACTGCAGGTGGATTCGAAACCAGGTTTCTTTGTGTCGGTTGTTGCTGGGTCAGAGGGAACTTGGTGAACTTGGTGCAACATGTTGCAGACGGGAGAGGGGTGGTAGGTTCCGGATCAGGCACCCAGTCAGGGTTGTCTCTACAGCCAGGAAAGTAAATTTGGAGATATGCTGCGAACGCGAACTATGTCCCTCGATGGCTCTGGCGATATCTTGAGCATTTTTTCGGGTCTATTGATCCCTGCATATCTCTTGTTGGGCAGAAGAACGTGTTGTGTGGGCTATGGTACCGATTTTCGTCGTGAAAGTGCAAGCCATCCGTGGTTCATCCTAATTCGCATACGAGCATTTCCAAAATGAGTGAGCTTTTCTACACATCAAGTACACGCCGGGTGAATGTCGTTCATCGTTGCGATATGAAGGTAGCGTAGTAGTAACACACACAGAGAGAGGATGAAGTTGTATACAGCTTCTTGCCTTGCTATCAAGTCTCATCTTATCCGTCGATTGCAAGGCCTGTAGAACGAAAAAGAAAAAACCCATGTCCCTAAAAACTCCATTCGAGAATCGCCCAATCTTCCTTTTGCCCAAAACGCCATCGCTAAGAGAAAGGGTATATCAGCCGCAACAACGCTCCATCTTCAGATCTTCGATCACTAGTCAAAAATCATCGCATGATTCCATGGCATCTTGCACGCTTCTTCTGACGGTGCGTCTATAGATTTTCTTGCTGTTCTCATCACCCCAGAGCAACACCGAGGCAGCAGGGTTGACCAACGCGCGCGGATCATACAATGGGTTTTCTTCGATGACAGTAGCCATGATGCTCTCTATGTGGTTCTGCACGTCGTAGAGCTTGGTCGGGAAATAGCAGAGTGCTTTTGTAGTGGCGCTGATACGGTGATGGAAGAGTGGCGTGAGAACTGTAACTCGCGGTTGTTCTTCTGGGAACTCGAAGGGGAAGTGTAAGCGAATGTTTATGGTTGCGCCCGAGAGATCCGTGGATTGTGGCCCGAAGAAGGTGAGGATCCAGACGAAGGGATTCGCGTCGAGGAGGCTGATTTCGACAGAGGGGCCGTTGCTTTCAGCGTAGTGGGCGCGCAAAGATTTGAACTGATGTTGGAGGTTTATGGCCGAGCCGTGCTGCTTCTCCACCAACTGTCTGCCACCTTTGGCCCAAGTGTCCTTTTCAGCCTCGAGAACCTGCAAGACGCGTTGGAAGCGAGTTTTGAGCGAAGCATAAGCGTACTTGCCGCGCATAGCGTTGGCACAGAACTCGAAGGGCGTGTTCTCGAACTGCTTGCCGTCCTTGACCTTTTTTGAGGCATTGTCAATTGACTTGATATAAGAATCGTAGTACCAGAGAAAACGGCGCTTGTACAGATCGGTGAAAGGATAGAATTCGGCATCGGAGTTCACCTCCTTCTCATCGGCCGAGGGGTCGTACTCTTTCACGCCATCATCATCGTCATCATCATAGCCGGCCGGTGGAGTGTCCAAGGCTACAGCAGTTGTTGTGTGGTCATCATCGGAGATCTGGAGCAGCTGCTCAAGGCGCTGGAGTACTGTGATCCTGAGAGTCTCGTGGCGTATCTACGAGCGATGGTCAGCACTGTTGTTACTGGTTGGTTTACACGACTCGATCGTGGGCCAACGTGTGGTAGCATACAGCTGCTCCAAGACCTCAGTGAGCTTCTTTCTGACAGCCGTAGGGTTTGGTGAACATGGATGCGGCAGTACAGGATCGTCGCTAACAGCGTCGAGAGACGGACAAGCATGAGGAGATATGACAAACCTTTTGAGCGTATTCTTCAGCCTCCTTGTTGGTAATCTTAGTGGTCTCGAATCCAGGCTCGTTTTCGTAAGGGTTGGAAGACATCAACGATTGTATGCTGATAAGCACGCTCTCCAGTCCTTGAGCAATACTCCATTGTTCGCCTGGCTCACCACGCCATGTGCCTGGATTTGGTCAGTGCCAAGCCATGGAAGTAACACGGGCGATGTTTACCAAGAATACTGAGGCATACTTTGCCAGAAGCGTAGATGTTGGGGTTGAAACGACAACGACCGTTGTTAGTGGTCAAGCATTTCACGGCTGGAGGCTGCACAGGATAGGCAGGGCCAATCTTTACTTTGAACTCGAAGAAGCCAAATTCGTAAGGTGTGTCGGAAGGACCGACGATGAGACAGCGCACAGTACTGACGTCGTTATCAAGGTGAGCGACGGCAAGCGCTAGCGCGGTCAGCTCGAATATCCGAAGTAGAAGATAAAGGCAGGCGTACAAAGATCCGAGCCAGTCTGGAGCTCCTTTATTTCCTACATGGAAGATTAGACGTCTGGCAGGCAAAAGGGACTTGTATACTTGCTCTCAAGATGCGGATGGTTGACGAGTTGTTGACCATCTTGGGCGAGGTTCTCGTAGACGAGACCGAGCAAGTTCAGTGAGTGAAGGGCAGGGGTTGGGTTTGGTAGCGAGATGGCATGTCAAATGGCAGAGTTGAAGCGCCAAAGGAGATGTCAAGGGCGGACCGGCAGTGGTAATGCTGCAAAGTGCGTGTGTTGGTTGGTTGGTAGGAACAGAGGAGTGGGATGATTGCTATGCAAGCTAATTACTGCCGAGAGGGAAGACGCACGCGGGGCAGGTACGGCGCTTGCTCAGCCAGAGTGAGTGAGATTGAGATGCGTATGTCTCGTGCGTTCACGTTCGCGCCTGGTCCCTTGTCGTAGAGCAGCGACGACAATAGAGACAATGTGCAGCGGGCTGATTCGTGCTTTGCGATTGAAGAGGGATGTGCGTGATGACCAAGGAAGGGCGTTGGACGTGACGGCGCGTCCGACGATGGTTGCAACTTGGCCGAAGCTCACCGCCCTCGGCCCTCCGCGCTCGGTGAGTGGCAGCGTGGAGCAGCTCGCGTCGTCGAGACAGCTTGGGCTTGACTTGCTGTAGCTGCGCGCATTCACCATGTTAGTACACAAACAACTCGCGCACTCGATGGACCATGGCTGACATTCCCACGGCAGGGTCGTCTTTGCTCTGCTCGTCATCAACAAGGCCGGCGGCCTCATCTACAACCGCAACTTCGCGCCGGGCCTCCAGCAGCTCAACTCCAACGACTATCTCATCCTGGCCGGCACCTTCCACGGCATCCATGCCATCTCGCGCTCCCTGTCCCCCGTCGCACCCCCGGCTGCACCGCCGGGCAATCGCGCAAACCAAGCCACCGGCATCCAGTCGCTCGAGTCGTCGCACTTCCGTCTGACCTGTTTCCAAACTCCCACCGGCACAAAGTTCCTGCTCTTCACCAGCCCCGAGCAGCCCAACACGGATCACATTGCTCGCAGATGTTACGACATCTATGCCGACTACGTCATGGCCAACCCCTTCTACAGTCTCGAGATGCCCATTCGCGTCGACAAGTTTGACAGAGCTCTGGCCGCCTATCTCGTCCGTCCCTGACCACCTGCCACTCTCCTGTCAGCTCCCCTGACCGCCTGATGCTCGGCCTGCGCACGACCGTCTTGTTCTTCGCCGACGTTTCTACTTCGCCCACCACCATCGTCTTGGCTGCAGGTCGCCTAACAATCCTCCCACGCCCTCATGACCACGACCCTCCTCTGCCTGGTCGCCACATGGGCCCTGAACCGCCGCCGCCGCCATCTGCTCGCCCAAACCGACGCGAGATTAACCACCCTCATGTCGCGGTCCGTCCCGCTCTGAAATGATGCTTCTTCTGCACGTCAGAACATGTCGCGAACCCACGTGTGTAACAACCAGTGTATCACTATCAACAAGACAGCAGAAAATGTGCCCACATGGGTGGGTGGCCTGGCCACAGGGCTGCCTGTCTCTGCTATCGGTCAATTTCCACCCAACAACCCCGTGTTTGAAGGCAACAAAAGACCCCTGTCACTCTTCGCCCGTAGTATGAATCATGAGTCTGCTCGATCATGCCCGAACCGTTGACGTCTTGACTCAACGACTCTGCTTAAGCTTGAGTTCACCATTTGTGATTAGAAACAATCGTACCGGCGGTCTAGCTACTTCGTATGTACTTTTCTACACCTGCCCATGTGGTCACAACACAAAAACGTGAGAGCCAGGCCATTTCACCCTTGAGCTAGTGACTCGTCGGTTCAAACGGTATAAACGTCATCAGGTGCGCTCGTGCCTGTTCATATATAGATACCGTGCCTTTATACTTTTCAATTTGCCCCGTTGAAGCTCTGATCTTTGGTAAGGTCCATGAGCCTGTGTTTGTTCCCACCAGAGACTGGGCTGATCTCAGATGTGGAGTCCGGCCTTGACCGATAACCTTCAACCAACCTGAGCCATGTTCTGCGGGTGTGGCTTTCGTTGTCTCCCAAAGGCCAAGACAGATTCACCAGCTTCTGCATTCGGACAGAAAGATTCCATGGCGCAAACGCTTAGTGGCGGGAGAAAAGCCGATCCGGTTCTGTCTGGCCGAGCTGATGAGAGAGCAAAGGCGTGGAGGAAAAAAAAAAAGGTCGGTCACCTCGAGTTCCCGCCGGTCCTGTTTTCGGGCATGTGGCTTATCCCCCTTCGCCGCGTGCGGCCCACGTTGTTCATCACTTAGATCGTACTTTCATGGTGGTTGCTGATCTCTTGCCCAAACGCGACTGCTTGTATCATGACATATACGAGCCGTTTCTGCCGCATAGATCACGTCAAGGGTAAAGGATCAAAAAGCATATGCTTTCTCTCATGCATATTCTCTAACCTACGAGAGGCCTGTTTGCACGTCAGTCAGAGTCCATTTCCGAGGCTGTATCGAGGCGCGCCACTTGGAGGTCCACGCGATATTTGTGCGACGTAGCCGGAGAAATGCTCAGCGCCCAGACGTTCACAGAGTCGAGCTGCTTTGGTAACTTTAACCACCCCATGATCTCTTGAATCATGAGGGTCACCGTGACTGGCCGAGGATCCAACACCACCGCGCCGATTGCAGATGACGTGCATTAGCCCGTCGCAGATATCTCCATGTATCTGTAACACAGGCAAGGTGGGGAGGCCTCACCAAAAAGCCTGCAATGGCTCAGCAGCAGAGCGCACGGTTGATACTGCTCTCTTTGCTCTGCCTGTGACACGCTGTCTTTCTTCCGGCTACCAGGATGATGAAGGATGGTCTGCAATGCGTCCTGTCGTGACCACACAGGCGCACAAGAGTGGACCGCCGCCCTCCCTGTCCTCAACCCGCGACCCCTGGCGTGCGTTGGGCCAGAACCGGGCTGTATCCTCATGCTTTTGGGCGCTGCCAACGGGCAGCAGGATAACAAGAAGATTGATGAACTGATTTCCATTATCCAATCTGCTCGGCTCACGCGGAAGTAGATCTTGTTGCGCAACCCTGCCGATTGGTTCCCCGTTTTTAACGCTGGGGAAGGCGACCATTATGCGACTGAGGGACGAATGGTCTTTCTGGGTCGCCTGAAGGTGCTGCAGCTGCTGCGTTCTCCCTGTTCTCCACGCACGCTCTGTTCCTTCTTGGCTTTCGGATAGGTAGAGCCGTCTGATCGGCAACAGGCTGTAGAACCAGCATCAGCAGCAAAAATCTCCGCTGCAGCACCACTCGAGACTCTCATTTCCTGATGCCGCGAGGAGTTGCCATGCTGCATCGTGTGTCGGCTGCAACGACCGCCAGCCTACATGTACACAGGACATGCACACTGCGTGAGATTCCCGGGTGTATATGGGGTATTGTGTACTGTCGAGTACCTTTTCGTGTTATTGCCATAGAGTTGGTGTTTAGAGGAACAAAAAGACGCCCGCTTCCAAATCGCCAGTCTTGTCCCTGTCATGTAGATCCCGTGCACGTCGCGGCAATGAGACATGGAAAGCGGAGCCTCGATATGTGTACGGCCGAATGGTTTTAGGAGCCCAAGAAAACCCACCTGGCCCTTTTGGTTCCCGCTATTTTTCGCGGGCGCAGGGCAGACAGGGCTAGAGCAAAATCCACGTGCTGTGAGTTTCGTTGCCGATCCCAGACAGAGACCATTCCGAGGTCTGCATAGTTTCCTCTTTTCACGCGATACACATTACAACTCTTGCTCACCTCTCCCGGCGTGACTCTTGTGAACCATTTCTCCCTCTTTCCACCCCCCAGGGCCTCACGATCGTCCCTTCCACGCACCGATTTAACCGGACTCCGCAGCTTCTTCTGACGGTGCCGCTTGCTCCTCGCACACTTCGAGACTCAATTGTTTCAGCTCCGGCAACACTCGATTCTTTCTTTTGGCGCGTTGCGCAAGCCGGGCCAGCGTCGAATGCAAGGCACCCTCTGACGGACAAAGGCAGTACCCCCTCACACCACGCTCTAGTCATCCCAGCACCTGGCCAAACATTTGACAGCACGACGGAACCCCGTGTATCCAATTGCCTCTCCTTGTCAAACGGCAACCGGAGTCTGATGCTCTTGCTGCCACTCCTGCTGCAATCTTCTTTTCAAGCTCCGATCAGCGCTCCGTGTGGATCAATTGCACCTCTCGATTGTCTCTAATCTCGAGACCTTTCGCCGAGGCGGTTTCTGTCCTATTTTTCTTCTTTTTTCTTTCTTTCTCCCGAGGATCATCGAAGGATTCGAAAGAAAATCGATCCACCAGCTAGCTGAACACCACCGCATCGGTTTTGGAACCAAGCGTTGGCATTCTTTTCATGAACGCCTATTGCAACACCGTTTAAAAACCGCCGCATACATCTTCTCTTTGCGTGTGCACACGCCATCTCTGCAGCCACATCCGCTTTTGAGGATCCTCATCGACGGCCTCCACGTTGTCGGCGCCTCCACAACTCTTCTTCATCCTCCTGTCCTCATCCTTTTATTCTTTGGAGTTTCCATAAAGGTATGCATTTTCTGTTTTGTTCCTTGATCAGTTGTACTTTTGGTTTTGCGGGTGGAGCACGTGAGAGTTTACTTGAGCAGATTACTTACATTCTCCAGGCTTTCTACTGGACAGCTTCACAATCTGCCTTTGCTTCGTGACCTCGCTACTGGAGTCACTCCCAAACTACCTCAAGCAGGTGACCCAGGGCTCCACTGCACAAAAGCAGATTTTGATTTTCGTCGTTCTTTTTCTCGCTCGCCGCTCGCGAAGACCATCCTTCTTAACCGTCGCTCGTGAATACCATTCTCTTTCTATCACGCTTCGACGTTGAACACGAACCTGCCATACGACGTCCTCCTGGCATAAACGCACAACATGGCTGAACAGCAGAAAAACGAAAACCATCAGTCCCAGCAACCTTCGCCATCTCACATGCTGCCTTCCATCGCAGCTCTGACGAACGGTCTGCCCAGCTCCAACCAGTACTCTCCTCCGAACCGTCAGCCTTCTCACCTTCCTTCGAGAGACTCGGGAACATGGCCACCGATACATCCTCAGATGAAGCGTAAGTTACCTCTCAAGCTCCCCGGTGCCTGCATCTACCAAGACCGTCGATGCTATACCTATCCACACCTACCGGGGCTGTAGCTGTAGCTCTGGCGGAGCTTCTGGTATACTTTGAACTGGTTCGAGCAAAGCTAATTCCTTTTAGCCGTTGAGCCCTACATGAACAACCAATCTCTTCAAGTGGCCACCCTGCTGAACCCTGATGACTCTCAATCGAGGAACTCGATACCAAACACACCAACATCGAACAGACTTTCTCAGCACCAACAGCAACCAAGCACAGTCTTGCCGTCAATCAACCAGACTTTCGATGTGGGAAACCGTGGAAGTGTGGACTACCATCAAGCATTCGACTCGCGCAGAAGTAGCATTGACAGCCGTGTCCTTCACAATGGTATCTCTAACCTAGGTCTCAACAACCCTACGTCTCCCTACGAAAGCCAGAATGGCTCTCAAGTCTCGTTGGCTGCCAGTCTTCGACGACCAGGCAACGGCCCTATGTCACCCATGAGCGGTCGCGGTAGCATTCGCGGTGGCGCAGGCCCGAGAGTCGCGCCTCCGATCGTTGGTGCCTCCCGGGTTCCTGGCGCTCCTGACCCAATGGCTTCCAAGCCAACACCTGGCCATGCCTGGGCTTTCCCTGACGACCCAATTGCTGAAGAGTCGAGGCGCGAATCAAGCAGCGACGATTCTCAGCGCCACAGCATCTCCAGAACCAACAGCTACGCCGCATCTTCTATCAGAAGCAGCATCTTCTCTCAGGGCGATGGTCTTCCTTATGGCCAGAGAAGATTTGACGAAGACGCACCGACCCACCATCACCACAGCATGAGCCAACACAGAGTGTCTGCTCTCCAGAACGAGGCCAGCATGTCAGGTGGTGGAAACTACAGCCGTACGCCAGAATTGCGAATCAGCCACAAACTCGCAGAGCGCAAACGCCGTAGTGAAATGAAGGATCTCTTCGAGGAGCTCAACAGGGCCGTCCCAACCAATGGTGGCGCAAAGGCTAGCAAATGGGAGATCCTGACAAAGGGTGAGTCAATTGGAAGATCTCCTTCATGAGAGTTGCTGACACAGTGGTAGCCATCGAGTACATCAAGACCGCTCAAGCTCAGGAGAGACAGATGATAAGCGAGGTCCATCGTCTGCGTGATGCTTCTGACTACGCTCGCGACGCGGGAGCGGAGATCAAAAACCTTCACACGGAAATTGCGGTAATGCAGGAACGCCTCAGGCTAGTGGAGCCTGGCAACCCTCACATCTACGGCGCATACACTTCATCCATAACCCAAGTCCATGCCCCAGCTCAAGCCAACGGACAATCTCGTCAGTTCCCTCTGCCATCCATGAACGCTGTCCCTCCACCCCCGCAACAGTACAATGCATCCGGTACCGGCTCTCAGGGAATGCAGGGTGTAGAGTACGGCAACGCTCCCAGACATCACTAGGGATGATTCAACTGCCGCCTCAAGGCTCAGCACGTTGGGGAAGTCACCATGCTTACTCGCCAGCGAGCAAACGGGACACTATAAAAAAAAGTCGACTGTAATGGGGCGCAAGACGGAGTCTAATGCTTTTCGGATGGGACGCATCTGTTGCCGACAATGGAGAATAACATACGGAGTTTTTTTTTTTTCTTTTTTTCTTTTCGCATACTGGGTTGTATTCCTATCCAACATACGGGTGGCATCAGCAGCGCACAAAGCCTCTGAGGTAGACTGTCTCTTTTCTTCCTTTTCTTTACTATCTTTACTCGGTGGTCTTACCAGGGTCGGTGGTTATTTTTTGGGTGGTCAACACTTCGGGCGGCGTCTCACGACAGTCTTACATGCGAATCCAAGAAGGGAGGATTGATCAGCTGTTTGTTCGTTTTAGCTACGATAATGTCTTGATACGCGCACAAATTATCTCAACATGTCCACTTTGATACAGATAAAGTTTCATGTGTGCAGGGATGCCCTCAAGGAAACCATACGGCCGCAAACCAAGGGGTGGTATGAGTGCGTGTTCCTGCGGTGGCCGCGGGAGCCGACTGTGAGACTCTGGAGGAGACAAGCATGTTTGGCAGATGGGTTCAAAGCCCATGTTTCGTTTGACGTTTGGGGAAGGGTCTGGGAGCGTCGATGTGGCTTGGTGGGCGCAGCTGGGAACGTGGCTCAGCGTGTACACGGAGTGTCTACCATTTCTCAAGTAGAATCAAACAAAAATGGCAGCTTGACAGCGAGCCATTCCCAACAGCTTGTATATATACACTGTGAGGAGTCTTGGACATGGGTGAAGAAACACAGTTCGTAGACAAAACATCAACTTTCACAACCCAATCCAAAAGACAAGCAAGTCAAGCTTTCTTGAAGCAGAGCCACAGCTGCGAACAAGCGTCATATCAGACCCTTAGTGCCCATCACAGTTGGAGCCCGTCTCCGCACAAGACCCAAGTCAGCAGGCAGTTCGACGATCACACTTGATATAGAAACCGCATCTTGCTTCCGAGCGGCTTCTCTCACCGTTTTGCTTGACGGGCAACGGAGAAGGGACATTCCAGAGGTGAGTCGCGAACGAATGTGGCGCCAAGGGGGTGTCGGGTAGCGGCATCGCAAGAGCATATTGGCCAGTACAACGAGGCGGCGGGACGCGTACTCCAACCATCTAAATTCAGGCGGACCGAAAGCTGACGAGGGGTTTCGACTTTCTTTGCGCCACAGATCTTTCTTGCTCTTCAATATCCTCATACTCTCCGTCACTGCAAACAATCACTCCCACGCAAATCGCATCCACAATGTCCAACTACTACCCTCAGCAGCCCCAGCAGGCGTAAGTCGCAGTGAGGCGTCGCTTCTGATCTGCATGGTCGCTAACCGAGTCATAGCTACTACGGACCTCCTCAGGGTCAGTACGGACCTCCCCAAGGTCAATACGGCGCTCCCCCTCAGGGCCAGTACTACCCTCCTCAACAACAAGTACGCTTTGCTTCTCTAGATATATATCAACGGTATACTGATGCGATGTACAGATGGGCTACCAGCAAGGACCTCCTCCCATGCAGCAAGCACCACAAAAGAAGGACCGCGGATGCCTGGCTTCCTGGTAAGAGTGTCGTGGCTACCAGAGGAAGAAGCAACCACGGACTAACACTATACGATAGTTTGGCAGTTCTGTGCTGTTGTTTCGTCTGCGAGGAGGGCTGCGAGTGCTGCGCCGAATGCTGTAAGTCTCACCGAGCGGCGACCGTACGAGGGATGTGCGACTGACAATATCGGTACAGGCGAATGCGCCGAAGACTGCTGTTAAACGCACAACAACAAAGTCGCAACACGAATAGCTCGGAGTCTATGCCCGTACACCAGAGGAAAGAGCAGTGTGCATAATGCGAGCTAGAGCAGTCGGAGAAGAGACGGCCCAACTACCACGTCTGGTCATTTCCGAAGCTGAGATGCGGATCCCTGGGTTTCTTCTTTTTCGTTCTTGTCAACAGTCAGCGACCTACAACAGGGTCCCCTTCATTTTCCTTTGTCCTTGACGAACTTATGCTTCTTAGTCTAGGCGAGCGCCAGTAATCGGTTTCGTACCACAGCCACGGCTTGACGCGTCGAGGCGTCTTTTACACTTGTACCATTTATCTTTGTTTGCACGCAACTTGTTTCATGTGTGTGGTTGGTCGTCGATCAGAGATGGTAGAAAGATGTTGGAGGAAGCAGTAGCCAAGAGCTGTGACGCGGAAATGGAGCGGCCGTGGCGTGTCCACTCAGGTGATTGATGGGCGCAGCGTGTGGAGAAGCGGCGTCAAGCTGTCGGACCCTCGATTCAACTTTTTTTCTCGAGCCTGCTTTTGTAATTATCTGCCCACACATCGCTCGTCACAATGGTCAAGAGAAAGCACGAAAGCACCGGGGCCGACTCGAATGCATCGGCCAAGAAGACGGCCAAGTCGCAAAGCGCTGTGCACGCAAACTTTGGCGACAGCCTGTTCGACGACAATGTCGTCACAAAGTACCGCGAAGACTATGCGCAAAGCGGACCGTACGTCGCATCCACTGCTTCCATGAAGCCCCGCCCTAACAGTGTACAGCTACCTACACACGGTCGTGTCTGGCTTGATCAACGACTCCCTCCTCCGTTCCGTCCGCCGCGAGATCATCGACAACGTCCACTTCACCCCAAAGGAAACCGACATCTACAAGATCCACCAGTCCGGTGACCTCGCCAACCTCTCCGGGCTCGACCCTTCTGCGCTCAAGCTGCTGCCCTCGCTGCTCACTCTGCGCGACTCGCTCTACTCTGCCGAATTCCGCGCATGGGTCTCGGAAGTTTCTGGGGCGGGCTCGCTGTCGGGCAAGAAGACGGACATGGCTGTCAACGTATACGCTCCCGGCTGTCACTTGCTGTGCCATGACGACGTCATTGGCACCAGACGTGTCAGCTACATCCTCTACTTGACCGACCCAGACACGCCGTGGCAGGCCAACTGGGGTGGCGCATTGCGTCTGTACCCGACTGACGAAAAGACGGACAGTGATGGCAAGAAGGTCAGAGTGCCGCACTACGAATTCTCAAAGGTCATTCCGCCCGCCTGGAACCAGTTGTCCTTCTTCACCGTCCAGCCTGGCCAGAGTTTCCACGACGTTGAGGAGGTCTTCAAGCGCAAGGAGGGCGAGAGTGAGGGTGATGGTGGTCGTATCCGAATGGCCATCTCTGGTTGGTTCCACATTCCGCAAGAGGGAGAAGATGGCTTCGAGCCAGGCCTCGAAGAGAAATTGGCCGAGCGCAGCTCTCTGCAACAGCTGCAGAGCAAGAACGACGAGTTCGACTTGCCTCAGGAACAATGGATTGACCACGACGATCCCGCAGACAAGGCTGGAGATGCCGACGAAGACGAGGCTGAGTTTGACGAAAAGGACATGGACTTCCTCATCCAGTACATGACGCCGCAATACCTCACACCAGACACGGTCGAGGAGCTGTCCGAACTCTTCGCCGAAGAGTCAAGTCTGCAGCTCGCCAACTTCCTCTCCAAGAAGTTCAGCGCCCGTCTGCGCAAAGACATCGAGGCTCATGATGGCAAGAACGAGCCTGCGACCGATGGATGGGCCACAGCGACTCCTCCACACAAGCATCGCTATCGCTTCAAGCACGCCGAACCTTCTGCCACCAACACCTCCGCCTACGACGAGCTCCTCAACAAGTTCCTGCCTTCTCTCGCTTTCCGCAAATGGCTGAGTTTGGCCACCGGTCTTACCCTAGCGAAGAGCAGTATCCTGGCCCGCCGCTTCCGCAAGAGCTTGGACTACACACTGGCAACCGGCTACAACAAGTCAGAAGCACAACTCGAGTATTGTCTCAACGTCACACCCTCAAAGGGCTGGGGCGCCGACGAGGAAGAAGAGGAGGAAGAGAAGGCATCCACTGGAGCCGAGAAGAACGGGTCAAAAGAAAAGGCCAAGGCCAAGGCCGCTGCAACAAAAGAGGAAGAAGACGACAACGTAGGCGGCTACGAACTCTACATGGCTGGCGACGACGATGACGAAGATGAAGACGACGATGAGGATGATGCACACTCTGATCACGGCGTCAACATCCCTCCCAATGCTGCTTCGGCAACAGGTGCTGGCAACCGTCGCATCGCCAAGCACAAGAAGAAGGCTGCAGATCCCGCCATCTATCAAGCCGGCAACGAAGAGGACGATGGCATTCTCTTCTCGAACCCGGCAAACTGGAACACGCTATCCGTGGTTCTCAGAGATCGGGGCGTGTTGAGATTTGTCAAGTATGTTAGCGAGAGTGCCAAAGGTGATAGATGGGATGTCATTGGCGCTGTCGAGGTGATTGATGATGATGACGACGACGAGGATGAGGATGCTGAAGAATAGACCGATCAAGTTTTGTATGTTTTAGAATTCATGTACGTATATGTTGATGAGGATGGAGACAGGATAGACAAAAGTGCATATGTATCAAGAGTGCTTCGTATCTTGAGCTCCTAGTCTTTCATTGATACGGTGGTTTCCCCTTGCTGATCTCCACAAAATCTCCGAAACTCAATCTGCGATGTCTCCGGACAACGCATCACTCACCGGTTCAAGTCGTGATACAGCAGTTCCTGTTGCACTCAGTGTTGTACTCATAGGAATTTCCATATATACGAGCTGAGTAATCATCGAAGAGTAATCTACGCGACGAGACCAGCGGGGTATGCAGTCGGAGCAACCATTAATCCTGCTGTAAGAAGATCCGCAATGCCGTGCTCTGTCGAATCCAAGAACTCCGTAGTGAGATTGCTAGAGAGCAAGAGGTATAAGAGTGTGACGAGAAGTAGGATCGCTCCTTCTCTTTTCTTTCTTCTCCCCCCAACCCTTCAAAATACAACTTACCTCCATATCCACAAAACAATCTCACCACTCCAGCATGCCAGTGTCTCCCAAAACCTCCGTCTCGGTCCCTCCTTCCGCGGTCCTCAAACCGGGCTCGTTGGTCTTGATTACCGGTGTGACGGGCTAGATTGGCGCTCACATAGCGAACCAGCTCCTATCCCGAGGCTACAGAGTCCGTGGCGTGGTTAGAAAACCAGCTGATTGGTTGACTCAACTCTTCGAGTCGAAGTACGGAACAGGCAGCTTTGAGACATGGTTTGTGGCCGATTTGACCGATGGAGAGGCATTGGTGAAGGCTATGCAAGGTGTGTATTCGAGATTCAACTGAAAGAGACAGAAAGAGATGGATGCTAATCAAGACGTATATATAGGTGTACACGGTGTAATCCACGTAGCCAGCGACGTCAGCTTCTCTCCTGATCCCAACATCGTCATCCCCGTTGCCGTCAACCTCGCTACCACCGCCTTGAAAGCCGCTGCAGAAGCTTCTTCCGTCCAGAGATTCACCCTCACGTCTTCAGCAGTCGCGGCATCAGCTTACGCACCAAACACCCCTCGCACCGTAACCGCATCCGCCTGGTCCGACACCTACATCGATGCAGCCAAGCAGCCAAGCCCTTACACACCAGACCGAGGGCTCTCCACCTACGGCGCCTCCAAAGCTCTGGCCGAACAGGCCGTCTGGTTGTGGGCCAAGGAGAATGAAAGCAGGGGGTTAGTGGTCAACACCGTACTCCCAGACTTCAATCTCGGCCTGCCCATCTCGCCGGAACACCAGGGATGGCCCAGCAGTGCAGGGTTCGCGGTTGCACTGTTCAATGGCGATGTACAGACTGGAAGAATGCTGCCGCCTCAGCATTACATTGCTGTGCAGGATACGGCATTGTTGCATGTTGCTGCTTTGCTGCACCCTGATGTGCAGAGCGAGCGAGTGTTTGGATTTGCAGAGCCCAAGAATGCGAATGCGATCTTGAGATTGTACAAGGAGTTATATCCAGAGACAAAGTTTGCAGACGAGGATCCAGAGGAAGGTGAGGACCTGGCCGTCGTTGATCAAAAAGATAGAGCAGAAGAGTTGTTGCGCTGGGTTGCGGGAAAAGGATGGACTGGGATGAAAGAGAGTTTGCAGGAGGTTGGCGATTATTTGATTGAGCATGAGAAGACTGGTTGAGTTATGAGAATCGTAAAATTTCATTGTTTCAAGAACATGAGGGGCATCGGGTAGTGTCGATCTTTTTGTATCTATATTACGTGGATATAACCATGATGTCCGACCAAAGCCCTCCGTGCAGCTCATCCAACAACCTTGTTGTCCTTGGTCTCCTCGGTGTATGGACCGCAGTAGGGCTCAAGGCAAGCAGGCTTCTGGGCACCGTTGCAGACGCTGTCACCGTATATGTTGTCGCATCTCCACTGGCAACCCTCGCAGTAGTAGTATTGAGGCGCAGCCAAAGTAGTGGGCTTGAGGATGATCTCGAGACGGACGCAGTAGGGACGATCGTCTGGGTTCTCGGTGGTGATGTCGTGGATTGTCATTGGCTTGCTGAGGTCGACTTGTTGCAGCGATTCGGGGTAAGGGTAAGGGTTGGGGTAAGGGCAGGCCATCCATGTGTAATGGCGAACACCAGCCTTTGTGCGAATGGTAGGGGCACCCAAAGTGTCGACAGTGCTGTTGTCGAGGATGATGCTAGGATGCGAGTTGCGAGCAGTGTCCCAGACACCGACGCCTCTGTCTGCGGCACCCACAGCTGTGTACTTGAGCGGCAGACCACCGTAAGTGGTGTCGAGACCCGCAGTATCCATCTGTTGGCCACCTTGCTGGAGAATGCCCATGAACCAGTATGAGTTCTCAGCAGCGGAGCCATCTCCGTAGACAGGACCTGATACAATTGTGGTGTTCTCGGCCGGGCATTCGGGGTCGTAGTCGGGGCAGACGGCTGCAGCGTCCTTGTTGACCCAGAAGTAACCGCTGTCGGCATTGATGGGTTTGCCGTGAATCTCAGGCACGCTCTCGTTGTAGGCGTACATCGTCCAGGCAGGGGCTGCCATGGCTGCGAGAGGAGAGGCCAACAGGCCAGCCAGAGTAAATGTCTTCATAGTTTGTTGTTTGGTGAACAAGTGGGAAGAAACTTGAAGGTAGTAGAAGACATACAAATGCCAATTTTTATATCTCGGCCGTGATGATCTTCGGTTCCAGAAACCACCTCTTAAAATAACCTACCTCGTCTGTTGTTATGACGCTCTATTGTGGGCTGCACGAATCGAAGGCTAGAGATGCGGTTTCCCGTCTTAGCTTCGTAATTGCCTAAGAAGGATCTTGTGAGAAGCTTTGACTGCTCAACAACAGCTTCCGCGGTAGAAGATACACTGGAGTCCCAGACACCAATATGCGTTCAGGAGTGAGGTGTGAATCCCTCAGACGCTATCTCTGCCATGAAGTCCATGTCTATACAGTCGTATGTTCGTGCCCTGTACCGGTCGCTCAGTGTTGGCGTGTTGTTTCAACGCGCGAACGCAGGTAGGGCTCCACTGGCGCACGAACCTCGGCTAAAACAGCTTGCGATGATCGTCAACCTTAGTGTCGTGCTCTTGCGAACGCTATTTCCAGTTCACAGTCTCGATCAAGAAACCAATCCATGTTCTCACGCTCTCTCTGTTGAGCTGCGGAACTCACATGGTCAAGGTAAGCAGAGTGGTAAGCTGTAGAGGGATGATAAATCACTCCCGGGCGCGGATGAACCCTGCGTTGCTTTCTCCGGACATGCTTACAGGCTATGTCCGGCAAGCAGGAGAATAAGAACACATGAACAAGACGAAGGTAACAAAGAACCATTCAAAGATACACTGACTCTACAAGCTCTTGCTTCGTACTCACATCTCAATCTCAAGCAACAAACACACAATGGCAACCTACCTCATCACTGGCGCTTCCAGAGGCATTGGACTCGAGCTTACCAAGCAGTTGCTCGAACTACCAGCCTCCCAGGTCTCCAAGATCTTCGCCATCGCTCGCAACGCCGAAACCGATGGCATCAAGCAACTCGAGCAGGAGTACCCCGATCGCGTTTATCCCGTCTCTGCCTCTGTCGACAACACTGCCAGTGTCCAAAAGGCAGTTGAAACTGTCAAGGCCAAACTGGACGGCCAGTCGCTTGATGTTCTAGTGAACAATGCCGGAATTAGTGGCCAGACCAACGGTACGATCAAGGACATGGAGTTCGACCAACTGACCGAGGTCCTCAAGGTCAATGTGGTCGCCGTACAGAGGGTGAGCGCTGCGTTTATGCCTTTGCTCGAGCAAGGCACACAGAAAAAGATCATCAACATGTACGTAAACTGTCGTCAAGCGGACGTGGTGTGGAAGCTGACATGAATGGCAAGATCCTCGGGACTCGGCTCCTTCGCCTATGCTGCTCAAGCTGGGTCGATGCCTACCGATGCATACATCATATCCAAGACTGCACTCAACATGCTTACCCTGAGATGGGCCCATCAATATGCAGATGCCGGTTTCACTATTGCTGCCATCTCTCCTGGTGCAAGCAACATCTCAAAGACACGAATGCAAGATACCCATACTAACAATCTTTCGCAGTGGATAAAAACAGACATGGGTACTGGAAACGCAGACCTTAGCGTCGAGGTGGGTGTCGCTGCGGTCAAAAAGCTCATCTTGGAAAGTGGCAAGGAACAGAATGGAAGATTTCTCAACATCACGGTGCCCAAGACCGATGAAATGATGTGGACTTACGACGGCAAAGACATCCCTTGGTAGAGGGGCATAGTGCTCTCCTGGCATGCACTTCTTGAGCAGATTTAGTACTGTAGAACGATTAATGATGACAAGTCGGCTGAACAACCTTTACCTAGGCTTACAAAGACACCCGTCCAGTTGCGCTCACAGAACATGCTAACCATCAGTAAACATAGGTTTGAAAAGAAGGTCAGCCTTAGGAAGTCCAAGCAATACTCCTCGTCCAGCTATTAGAGCTTTCCGTATCTCAATGTCAGTGTAATTGCTTCGACAGGCCTTTGGAACACAAACGGGACAACAATCCATCCGGGTATGAATCAGCATAAGAACGGATGTCACACGCTAGACCCAAATGCGTAATGCTTGCGAGGCTTCTAGAACCATGGTTTGTCAACATTGCAATTACCCGTCGAATGAGCAATGGTATAAGGAGTCCAATGGCTTCAGTTTCGAAGGTGGAACATCCGTATACACCGACAGACCATACTCCTGCAGACACAATGAACGAGGTTGGGGAAGTAGCAACGTCCTTGACTTTGCCTTCAGGGCTGGTCTTGCCGAACAGGCTAGTGAAAGCAGCCATGGCTGAGCAGCTTGCAAAGAATGGTCAAGCCGGTTCAGAGCTGGTGAGAGTATACGAGAAATGGGGTCAAGGTGGATGGGGAGCGATCATGACTGGTAAGCGGCTTCAGCGTTCATGCAGAGTCAGCACTCACAACAAGACCCAGGCAACGTAATGGTCGATGAGAGATACATGGGCTCGCCACAAGATACCGCCATTCAACAAAAAAGCTCTGCGGAGATTGAGAAATGGCACAATATTGCTAGCGGCATCAAAGCTCAAAAAGCACTCGCCCTCATGCAGATCAACCACCCAGGACGCCAATCACCAGCTGGTGCAGGATCCCGCGGTTTCTTGGAGAAGAATGTCGCTCCTAGCGCCGTACCCATCAATTTTGGTGAAAGCATTGTCGTGAAGACGATAGTAAAACTGTTGTTCGGTACTCCAACCGAGATGTCCATCGCACAGATCCAGACAGTCATCAACCAGTTCGTGGATGCTGCCAAGTTTGCTCAGCAGACCGGCTTTGATGGTGTTACTATTCATGCGGCACATGGATATCTACTCAGCGACTTCCTCTCGCCCAAGTCAAACACCAGGACTGATGCGTATGGAGGCACACCAGAGAAGAGAGCCAAGATCATCGTGGAGATCATCAGAACCATCCGAGAAGTTGTAGGAGCAAAGTTCAGCGTTAGTGTGAAGATGAATTCCTCGGACCAGCAATATGATGCTGGATCCGATGCAGTGTTGAGACAAATCGACGTGCTCGTCGCTCAAGATGTCGACTTCCTCGAGATCAGTGGAGGATCATACGAGAACCCCAGAGTAAGCACTTTCTATCGTCCATGTTCCGACACAGAGCTGACAGGGGTAGATGATCGGAGGCGATGAAATACCAGCCAAGTCAGACCGGACACAAAAACGAGAAGCCTTCTTTCTCGACTTCGCTCTCGCGGTTCGCGAAAGACATCCTGCGCTTCAGCTCATGCTCACAGGCGGATTCCGCACGCGAGCTGCCATGAACTCGGCACTGAGATCGAAAGGCTGCGATCTGATTGGCATCGGAAGACCTGCTGCCACTGTCCCAGACTTCCCTCGCTCAGTAGTCGGGATTAAGGCCAAGAAGGAGATTACTGATGCAGAGGCAGGCTTGCAACTCCAGAAAGTCAAAGAGCCTTGGTTCTTGAAGCATCTGCCGTTTCCTCAATTGCAGAGAGCTTTGGCAGGAGGTGCTGAGACAATGTACTATGGTCAAAAGATCGGCGAGATGGCCAAAGCATGAACACTGACCTAGAATGAGCTATCCATCAAAAGGGCATATGTACAGTCAATAAGAAGCAGAGGTATCTTCGCTGGGCGGTAGCCAGAATGCTGCTCTCTTATAATGTCATGTTTTTCCAGTGCGATGGTGTTGGCTCATGAAAGTGTAGAGTGGTTGTCGAGGTGAGCTTCCGAAGAGCGACGAGGCGGCGGGCATGTGTGAGCTCCGACCTCGGTCGTTTTTTTTTCCCTCCCGCCTTTCAAACACGACCAATCTCAATTCCGCTAGATACCACAACAGCAAAACGTGCCTAGCTAGTTATACCAGACCTCTGCTCGACGTCAGATCTGCTATTGTCTTACATGAAGGGCTCAAGTTCTGCTGAAGGCGGCCTGAGGTTGTTACAGTCCGAAAACACCGCTGTCTACATCAATCGTGTGCTTGACTCGGCGGCCAAGCTTGTTTTTCGTCTTGCCGCGTTTCACCACGATTGTCTTGACTCGGTTCACCAAGTCTCAACTTCTGAACAGAGCAAGATTCTCAGGCTTATGGCGAACGCCTATATAGACTAGAGTAGGTTCGACGTGGGTAAGATTGGTTGACACGCGGCGTCATCCACACACAGAAGTATCGGCGTAGCCCTCTGTCGATCACACACCGGGATTCTACGCTTGGGTTGTACCTCAAACATTCGAGAAACACCTTGGCTCACAAAACCTGGGGTGTTGACGCGTGCTTGACTGAAATGATGTGTAGCACGTCCCTGCCATGACTTGACACAGCCTCCCTTCCTGTGGTCATAAAGTCCTGGGCTTTTCCAACCATGGTCTTCGTTCAGCCTGGTCGCTCCTGCCACACCTAACACACTCTCTTTCGGGCCAACCCATTCCCTTCATTTCACAAATATGCAATACAAGAATCTGTTCGCTCTTTCGTCGCTTCTGTCGCTGGCGACAGCGGCTCCCAAAGGCTTTCTTTCCAAGCGTATAGACCAGGATGAAATCACCTGGGGCCCTCTCATAGGTCTTGGCCCCACTGCCGACGGTATCGAGATCACAAGCGTTGTCGCCACAATCTACCCTGGAAACATGCCCAAAACTCAAGCCGGTGGTCTCTACAACTGGATCGGGATCAACAACGAGACCGAGACGGGCGATTTGGTTCAAGGCATTGTCGGTTCTTACAGCCATGGCGAGAGCGAATGCAAGGGAGCGAAGGCAGACTCATTATGGTATGTCGATTGAACAATCCAGAGCTGAGCAAAGTACTAACTGATTGTCATAGGTGTATCTCAGCAGAAGTTTATGGATGGGACACCAAGCTGAACAATTGGAACCAATACGTCGGCGAAGAGCGTATGCTAGCCGCAACTCCTGAGGACGGAATCACTTTCAATTACACCCTGATCAATCAGCGAACCGGACTGTGGTATCAAACTGCTCGTAATGCACGTACCGGAGCGATGTACGCCGAGTACACCAAGACATCACCCACCATGACGATGGTCAACACTGCAGTGGAGTGCCAGTCATGTACGCCTCCAACTGATGTACAATACTGGAAGGACATCACCATCAAGCTTTCAGGGGCCGACAAGAACTTTGGCAGCACCATTTACCAGTCGAATAATGCAACAAACACCAACCCTATCACCAACGACAATGGCAAGATTTGGAAGATCCAGAATGTCACCATCCCTGTTGTCCCTCCGCTTGCCGACGTTGTTGGATAGACACTGCAACATGCATGCTATAACAACATTCTGTAAACATATGTATTTATCCCTCTTTGCTAGATCAGCCAAAAGTTCACGCAAAGTCTTGTCTTTCTCTACATCAGTCATTGCCCGAAAATCATCTACCATTCTCAAGGTCGATCTCACAGCGATTGTTTCACCGCTTTGGGACCGTATGCTGCCAAATCTTTCGCTTGCACGCTTGAGTCGCTCGAGATAGCAGCAGTATACAGAAGCTGGCACGATAGAGTGTCAGTTACCAGCAAGCCGAATCGATTGTGCACGCTTGACAAAACCAATATACGCGTGACGCGTCTCGAGAGTTTATTTTGTCTAGGCTGCCACCACGACAAAGGCTCACGAAAGTCTTGAGAATATTGTTTGTTTTCAGACAGCTCGCTCAAGACCATCCTGCATTCTACTTGTTCAATTTGACTTGCAGTAGTCTATCCGGAACACACTCACTCCAACATGTCCAAAAAGAAAGGTTTAAAACAGCCACCTGCAACCAACAACATCCAAGTTTCAAAGGACGGCCAATCGTCGGGACAAAACAACATACCACCCCAGGAACCGAAGAACATGCCACCTTCTGGGCCCAAGAACAATCAAGGGTTCGGACCAAGGGACAATCAACCCTTCAGGCCACAGAACAACCAGCCCTTTAGACCACAGAACAATCTACCTTTAAGGCCACAAAACGCACAGAACAATCAGCCTTTCAGACCGCACAACAATCAAAACTTTACACCAAATGGTCGTCAGCTCTTCAATGGAAACAGCCAACCTTTCAGACCAAGGAACAATCAGTCTTTCGATTCGAAGAACGGCAACAACAGCAACAACAGCAACAACAGCAACAACAGCAACAACAGCAACAACAGCAACAACAGCAACAACAGCAACAACAGCAACAACAGCAACAACAGCAACAACAGCAACAACAGCAACAACAGCAACAACAG
>JAHRBU010000053.1:0-23990 GCA_019677095.1 Aureobasidium sp. SLJ-2021a | reverse complement strand
AGCAACAACAGCAACAACAGCAACAACAGCAACAACAGCAACAACAGCAACAACAGCAACAACAGCAACAACAGCAACAACAGCAACAACAGCAACAACAGCAACAACAGCAACAACAGCAACAACAGCAACAACAGCAACAATTGGCAGAAGCCAGATCCCGCTGCCATCAACAGGCTCGTCCAAGCACACCAATCCAAAGCTGCACAAGAACAGCAAGCTCCCGTGATCACTTCGGTACTTCAAGATGCCGAGGGAGGAGCAGCTCGGGACGCTCCACCAGATCTCCCTCAACCAGAGCCAGCACAGTCCGGTGTAGAGCAAGTGCAAGAGCTTCCTGCGGAGACTTCTTCAACTCTGGTAGGTGCTCCTGCCCCTATAGCTCCTGCGGATTTCCCAGCCTCTCTTGTGCCGGTAATGGCCCATAGCCAGGAAGTCCAACCAGAGGTTCAGAAAGCGGCTGATATTACGTCTGGCAACTCCTCATCCGCTCAACTCCTCTACGCCATCTGGGAAACACAACTCACCGAACTCAAGAACAAATGGCTAGGCCAAATGAGAGACGACTTCCAGCAGCTCCTAGGACCCTTCGAGCCTCTCGAAAACCAACCCTCCAAAACAAACAGCCCAAACTTCGAGCTCGATTACCAACAATGGGAAACGGCTTACCGAAGAGAGAACGGCCAATCCCAATTTGACTTCTCCAAGGACACCATCACACTGGAAGAAGCCCAAGAGGCTTTGAAGAAGCTTCAAGCTGAGAAAACAGCGAAGAAACAAATGCATATGTTCTGCAGATGTATGCTCGTGCAGAGGCTTCATTCCTGGAGGATACTCGTGCCAAGTTTGCAGATTTTGGGTCGCGTACTCTGGCGCTGCATGATGGGTTTGTGCAGAATGAGGCAGCGTTCAAGGAACGTGTTACTAGATTCATGGATGCCTGAGATGCGCGATGTCTGCAATCCTGTTTGGGGTGTACGAGTCCAGGCTCAAGCTTATCGTCATCATGAGTATGGGTATATAATGATCGGCTTGAGAGCCCTTGTTTACATGGTCTGACGCCTTGCATACCCGGTTATCTCGCTGCTCAAGACTCTTCCCGTCACCTCCAACGACCTTTTGTGGTTCTGGAGAGGCTTCAGAATATGATCGAACATGAGCTCAGTCTGTGCCAAAACCTCCCTCTTCCATCTGCGCTGCCACCTCCGAATGAAAGCTTCGTCATCAGCGACTTGGTCCTTTACAATTTTGCACTGCTCAAGGACCTGGACAGCGTGTTGAGCATCTTTGCTCGTCTTGGCTTTCCAAGTGTTGTGGTTTTTGAAGCCCGAGATGTGCGAGTCAAGGGCGTAGTTTCTCTCCCATTCGGGAATAATGGCTGGTTCACCACCGCGAGGCCATTCAATGGCTTCGCCGGCACCTCCCCAACCAAATCTCGACTTGGCCTCCTCGACAAATTCCTCGTTAAATAGTTCCGAGATGCTGGCGATGGCTTGCATACGATTGATCAGATATTCGTTTAAAAGTTCTCCAGTGTTGGCCGGTCTGGTGGCTACCGCTTCCGACTCTGGTTCTGATTCGGAATCCGAATCCGAATCCGATGAATCGTTGGCATTATCGGCAACAACGTTGTCGGGTTCATGGACCCCGCTGGAAGGGTTCTCGATTTGCAATTGATCCTGAGTCGTGGCTTAGGTTTTGACACGCTTTGCTACCGGTTCTACAGGTTCCGCGAGGTCTGTAGATTCTTCTGCTACAGCATCTGATTTTCTCTTGCTTTGTCGGCGGGTGACGGGCCCGGCCATGTTGGAGGAATTGATTGGATAATTGAAGTATCCCTGATGAGGAGAGAGCTGGAAGTGGAGACGATGTGAAGTCAAATGGGCGGCTGTCATCTGGACCGAGCTCTGTGTTGCGGGTCTGTCAACACCCGAAGCTGAGGGATACGGACGCCCACAGCCAGCAAGCCCATCCAGCATCTTATCACGCAACCGCAAGACGTTCGCATTTGCAACTTGCAGCATAAAATACTCGAGGCGATTGTGAAGAGGAAAGCGAAATCGCGCAAATGCGTTGATTGTTATTTTCCCGCAAGTGATTGTTAGGTCAACATGTTCGCGGCTGGTCAATTCGCTTGACATACTAAGAGATGAATGTGCTACTCAGATATCTATGCATACATTCTCAACCACACAATACTCAGTCTCTGATAACGCTCTCAATCAATTTCGCTGCTCTCAAGGCATCCTCATCGTGATAGTGCTTGCCCGCAAGCTGAAGAGTGATTGGGACACCATCGAATAGCTCAGGATCATCTTAAGATTCCATGTCAGTATTCGTTCCAGTGTTAGGAAAGGCTCAGAGTCTCAGACTTACAAGCTTCGTGTTCAGCCTTGTCCTTCTCGTTCAAAGGCGAATAACCGTCCTCCACCACATCCACGTTCTTGTCGACAGCCATACCGGTCGGGAACACCACAGCTGGTTGGTCAAGGATGTTCCACAAACTCGTGTAGCCCCAGTACTTTGCACCGTGTTGTTTGACACCTGCACCTACATATGCAGGACACAAGATGACGTCTACGCCTCTCTGCTTCATCAAAGCATGATACTCACGTCTGTAAGCCTCACGCATTGCATTGAGATCCCAGTTTTCTGAAACGGAGATTGCTTTGGAATAGTCCAACGCATGGCGTGTGAGTGGCAGCATAGGTTCGCCCGAAGCGGCAAGAGCATTCTCAATACGCTTGCCGCCGTCAGGGAAGTACAGAGCTGACACGATGTCCCAAGCATGGTCGTGCTTGTAGTTCTCCCAGTCCACAACTTTGACTCTAGCAGCTTGAAGCTTGGACTTGGCAGTCTTGAGCGCGCGGAGGACAGGAGGGTGGGGTTTGACTACTCCGTCAGTCATCATGATACCGACGGTGATGTCTTTGGGGACGTCCAGCTCTCCCCTCCATAGCAAAGGAGCCAAAGTGGTGTCAATGTCATGAGGACTTTGGTCGATCAACGCTTTTTGAAATAACCAGAGATCATCGATACTCTGACCAAGAGGACCGATTACACCCTTGATACTCTCTTGTCCGCTGAGCACACCATGAAGACCCAGAGTTGGGTTGCGAAGAGTGGTGGGTCGGAGTCCATAAGAGTTGTTGATTGCAGCAGGTGCACGAATACTGCCACCGATGTCTGTGCCAACACCAAGAACAGCACACTTGAACCCCATCGACGCCCCTTCTCCACCAGATGACCCGCCAGGGGATAGTTTGAGATGGTAGGGATTTAGCGTTGTTCCGGTGATGTTGTTCTCACAGTCAAGATGCATCAGGGACTGCGGTTGATTGGTTCGTACCGTGAAGACTGCACCTGCCTTTTTGAGTAGTTGGACAAGCAGCGCATCTTCCTTGGCTACGTTGTCGATCTGGCTCACAAACCCAGCATGCGTAATCTTGCCGCCGTATGAGACATGTTCCTTAACACTCATAGGGATGCCATGAAGCGGGCCGACGAGCTTGCCTGTGGTCTCAAAATGCTTATCAAGAGCTTTTGCTGCTGCCAATGCTTCGTCTGTAAGAAACTCGGTAGCAAAGTTGAGCTGTAAGTTGTTAGACCACTTTCTGTAGTGCTGAGATATTTGGTAATCTTACAAGTTGTTGGCCAATCGTTGCTCGTTTGAGGAATGCGATGGTGACATCCTCGACCTTCCATGCACCAGATTGATATTTGCTCAAAAGTACAGCAGCGGTCTGATCAGTCATGTCAAGCTCTTCAGCAGAGAGAATGCCACATGTGTAGGGTATGTTGGTGACATTGTACTGCTGTTTGGTTGGAAGTTTATCTGCAGGAAGGAGCCATTGCTTTGAGATTGAGTTTGCGAGAATGTCACGACAGACTTGAGCCTTTCTTTCCCAATCTTTTGCTGCGGGCATGCTGAATGATGTGTGGCTTGGTTGTATAGTAGGACACAAGACGATTCTCTTTTAAACGTGCTAGGGAACGAGGAGGAAGAAACAAGAGTAGAAAAGATAACTGACTACCAGTACTGCACTAAAAGGCTGGATATCCATATCAGGCAAGTTGGTGCGAGCAGCTCGGTCGATAAACTCTACTCCACTCGACTTCCGACGCATGCATGTCAGATAACCGTCTCCAGATAGGCCTTTGCACGACCAACTCTACCAGAAGATATCAGTTGATAGCGAAAAGATAAGAGTGTAGATTGAATGAGAGAAGAGAGGGGGTGGAGGTTGGAGGATTAGTGGGTCCGTGTCTTGGCATTGGCATTCGACTTCTCATGGCGACGTTGCTGATGGAGGAACCTCCACTCATAGCCATGAAGTAGATGAGTTAGCAAGACTGTGTAGGGACGGGTGCTATCAGACGTATCGATATCTCTTGGCGGCCGATGTCTGGAGTAGGCCTATCTCGCCCAAGAAGCAAAGATGTATGTATTGAGACACGATAGGCATTCATGCAGGTAGGTCGTTCCTTCACGTCAAAGCATGAGATATGAAAGGATCATTGATCCTCTCAAATGTGGTCTCCTCGTGAGTATTGTTTGATTCCCATTCATCGAGATGTCTAACAACATCCACGACGACAAAATTGCACCTGGCACGGTCAGGCTAATCGATACCAATGGAGAACTCAACGTCAAGCACTCCGAGGGCCATGACGATATCGTCCTTGTGCCAACACCTTCTGGTCAGCATATCACTCCATGAATTCTCTGAACAACGACTTACTCCCATCATAGACGATCCAGAGGACCCCCTCAACTGGACAAAGAAGCGAAAGCTGTTGCACACTGCCTGTATGGTCATGTATACTGTGATGATGGTATTTCCATCCGCGGCGGTGTACTCGGTGGCGAAGCCCATCTCTACTTCTACAGGCATATCCATCACAACGATCAACAGAGGCACCGGTGTCATGTTTCTCTTGTACGGATGGTCGACAATCTTTTGGCAAGCAGTTGCGTTACAGTATGGCAAGCGACCGGTATATTTGATATCGTCGGCCGCCTCAGTTGTGGTCATGGCGGTCGCACCAATGTGTCGATCTTCTGGAACCTATCTGGCGATCAGAATCATACAGGTAGATTCGCGACCCTCGACAGAATAAAGGATGTTATACTGACTATGCAAGGGGTTCTTTGGGGCACCGGTCGAGAGCCTCTGTGAGATCAGCATGACCGACATCGTAAGTGTGGTTGACATCATGGTCGCACGAAGAAGCTATGGCTAACAAGCTGTAGTGGTTTGCTCACGAGCGACCCCTCTATATCGCCCTGTACGGTGTATCTCTTGGCGCATCTGGCAAACTAGCTCCAGTGTTTAGTGCCTTCATCAACAGTGGCATGGGATGGGAATGGAGTTTGGTTCGTATCGTATCTAGGCAGTGTCTCCGATACACAAAGCTGACGACACTCAGTGGTGGTGCGCTATAGGTATCGGTATTGCTTTCCTTTTTTGTCTTTTGCTCATGGAGGAGACAAACTACGACAGGCGCACAGCAACATCGTCATTTCCCAGCTCACAAGCTAGTCTCGAGGTTGCTGGCGAGACTAGCCTATCTGCTTCCGAGAAGAACACTGCCAAGGATGGTGTTCGAGTCAGCGATCCTACTTTTGCATGCGACAAGAAAACATTTGAAGATCAACGTTCTGTAGACGTGGCAGCTGCAGAGTTGGGACAAGTCGCATACCCACTAAAGACATACTGGCAGAAACTAAGCGTCATCGACAAAAAGCGACCAAACCGCATGCTGGATATCATGTGGGCACCTTTCAAGTTCTTCACCTTCCCGGTAGTAGTCTGGGCTGGATTCATGTATGGATTGCAGGGATTAGTGTATCCCGGTATCCTGAACGCTACAGCGAGCGTCGTCTACACAAACAGCTACTATCACTTTTCCAGTGACGCAGTAGGGTTTGCTTACTTTGCGGCCGTGGTGGGCATGGTACTAGGCTCGCTCTGGGTAACGCTTGCAGGTCCATGGCTTGTCATCAGGCTGGCTCGTCGTAGAGGTGGCATCTCTGAGCCTGAAGACATTCTGTGGCTCTTCTTAGCCTCAGCCGTCGTTGTGCCGTTTGCGCTAATCTTGTGGGGAGTCGGGTCTCAGCGCCGTGTACACTGGTTCGCGCTGGTCTTTGCTCAAGCTTGCTTAGCCATCTCCAGTACACTCTGCTTGTCGACAGCTATCCAGTATGCGACGAGCGCCTACAGGGACTTGAGCGGTGAACTGATCACAACCATTATCCTTATACGGAATACATTGAGGTAAGTACTCTGTGTTTGACACGTATAGACAGGAAGCTAACACAAGCGGCTCAAGCTTTGCGATCAATTATGGCATCAACCCATGGATCGAAGCCATGGGAACACAAAACACTTTTATCACGGCAGCGGTGCTAGCATTCGTGCTAAACAGCACCATGTTTGTTGTCATCCCCTTCGGTCGCAGACTTCGCGAACATAGCGCGAGAAGGTACTGGACATATGTTGAAAAGGCAAGGGCCAAAGGGCTGGGTCATTAGACATTGCGTAGCTCAGTAATATTTACACTACCCCTCGAAACTCATTCGACGGAGTTGATTCCGTCGAGTCTTTGTTTCTCTCCCTATCGACTTTTTCATTTCTGCAGGCGACAAGCGACATTTGTGCAAGTGCACCAATCGTCCAAGTCCTGACGTCGACCATGCAAGTCACAGGCGCACAACAGGCGAACATGGTGTTTAGAAGATGCATGACGGACCCAGCTCCTTTAGGGCTATGACGAGAGGTAAGGGTTGCCGAGGTGTTCGCAGGCAGGAACGTTTGCAGGGTTTCCGTGTCGATCAGCGTTGTCAAATAGCTCCTCCAAGCAAGCTCCACAAGTTGTGTGACCTGTTCCTTTGCCATCTGCACGCCACCAAAGAAAATGCCAACCTAGAGCTATCTTCGTGCCCGCGAAAAGGCAATTTTGCCGAGGAAATTGGGTTTGCCATGCACAACGACAGTTCGCCAAAGTTGCGGTGGTGGGGAGCAAAAGAAGAACAAAGACTGTTCACGCGCTGACGAAGACAGCTTGCTGATCCTTCCAGGACCCCTCAGTGTCAGCCACACTTGACACGAACTCTAAAGAGCTAGTGAAGTGGAATAGGTAGCGGAGGTGCTTCTGCGATCGATACCTATAAGGCTATAAGTAGGGAGCCGTGGATCCCTTTGTGCTTCTGGCTTTTTGGTCGATTTTGCTATCCCACCAAGGCTTCCCGATTGTTTTTACTCTGATATCAACATCCATCAACCACTACGGTCTGATTTCTAGTATACTCTACAACTCAGTGATCAAGACGAGCAAGCCATGCATATCGATCAGATCATTTTCGGCACATGCGTAAACTCGAAACCAACCATCATCCTCGTGACGGGAGCTTGGCACAGACCTCATCTTTACGCAAGCCTTCTCGACGGTCTTCGAAGGACACGCTTCCCCGTTATAGCACCATGTCTTCCCTCTGTCGGTGGGACATGCGATAGTTTCTACGACGACGTCTGCGTCATCCGCAAAGCAATCGCCGACGAAGTGTCCCAAGGGCACGAGATCGTGATGCTCATGCACTCATACGGCGGCATGGTGGGCAGCGCAGCAGTCTAAGGATACTCGAAGACAGAAGTACCAAGAGGAGGCGGTGTGATCCATCTGATCTACATGGCAGCGTTTGCGCTCGATCAAGGGCTCAGTCTGATGGATGCACTGAACAACATTCCATTACCCTGGTGGCGATCGGCGAACCAAAAACAATGGCAAGCCATCAACCCGCGCAGCATTTTTTACAACGATGTGGACGCCGAGAAGGCGGAGGCGTTGGCGGGACAGTTGGAATTGCAAGCAAAAGGGAGCTTCGAGAGCAAACAGACGTACGCTGCGTGGAAGTATATTGACTCGACGTACATGGTCTGCTCACGCGACAATGCGATCCCGAAGCAGGCGCAGATGGCCATGGCGAGTCAACCTGGAGGCAGGTTTACGATCGAGTATCTGGAGGCTGGGCATAGCCCATTTTTGTCGGTACCACAGCAGAAACTGGAAATGATCCGCAAAACCATCTGGGAACCACTTTAGAGGGCTGTGATTTCTAGTGATGAGTTACGGCATATGGAGTATGTAGAGGGGTATGTTCATGGTGTCGATGATCGTTACCACCAAGCATGTCTTTGGCGATGCATTCGTGTAAACACATCTACAGAGGCTACAAGGAGAGAATAGATGAGATGACGAGATGCTCTTGGTTTTTCCAGGCGTGTGTGGGATAACAAGATGCCAGTTGGTACGAGAGAGGTTAGGAGCCAGGCGTCGGGAGTGTCGCGGGAAGTGACGGATTTCGCGGGAAGTGGGGCACGATTGTGGTGGAGAAGCATCGACGAGGGCAAGCACATGGAGGATGTCCGGGCGACCGGACTGCATTTCGGACGTCGCAGCAACCTTCCTATCCCGTCCACTGCTCCTTCCTCGGGCAGGAAAGAAAGCCAAGCGTCTTTACCTGCAGTCCGTACCTTCGCGGCTTCCCACGAAAAAGTTCCTTCCCTACCTCGAAGCCTCGCACTCTTTTCACCAACCATGTCGACCATCATCACACCTCCCGAGCCGCGGACTTTGTTCCCACCACTTCTGGCATGTCTTCCCACAGCCTTCATGTCGCCGCGACCTCCGCCAGCACTGCTTCCCCTTCTCTCACCCATCCTACGCCAACGGGTCAACCTCCTCGCCGGCAACACTTCCTCAGGCCAGGGCGGCTGGTTGAACCTACTCTCCTGGTCGTCGTCTCGCTCCTCGAAACTCGGCGGGAAGATCGAGAATCTACAACTGGAAGCCCATCCTGTATCTGGCGAGCTCGAGCTCGAGGACATTGACAAGATCAGCTACAGACGGGTCGACGAGGAAACACTGCAGTGCTGCTTGCAAGTCGAGGAGTTTGGACTGTTGCCCGTATACGTGTGGTGCGAGAACGATGCAGAGGGTGGTCAAGTCGGCGGAACGACTGGTTGGAGACTGGCCGAATTGCGCGCCCTCGAAGACCTCAGCGAGGACGTGGCCCAATGGACCAACTCGATCGACGCAGCAAACGACGTCTTCGAAACAAAGGCCCACCCCAACGCTCCTTCGACGACTATCCCTCAACAAGCGACGGCCGAAGACGACGACGACGATGACGATTACTGGGCCAGCTACGACAGAACGCCCAGCAACAGAACTCCCGCCCGCACACCTGCCAAACGCGCTAGTCCCGCGCCTGCCGCCACTGCCACGTCGAATCTCGCTCCTACAAACGACGAACTCGAGTACTTTGCCCGTTACGCCGCCGAAGTCCAACCCGCCCTCGACGACCACGACCCAGACGAAGAGCACCCCGAAACCGCAGACTCGACTCTGCGCGGCGGCGAACTCAGTGCAGCACAGCAGACGGCAGGAGAACCAAACACAAACCCCGCTCCTCCCATGTACTCAGCCGAGAACACCGAGTTCAACAACACACTCCAGTCACAGAAACAAGAGATGGAAGCACCGAGGCCCACATCTCCGGCTAGCAGTGTTGATGTCCTCGAACGCGGTGCCGAAGACATGACAAGGGCCGAGGTCGGCGTGAAACAGTTCATCAGCACCGAGATGAAGAGCATGTTCCGTCTTGCCAGGAGCGTGGGCATGGGAAGAGATGAGTTTGAGAGGATCATCAAGACTGAGCTTGATGTCTTGACTATGCTTGAAGCCGATGATTGAGAAGGAGAAGCATTCTTGAGGGTTTGTTCGTTTGTTCATAGCGGGCGTTTTGTTGGAACAATAGGCATATATGACATGGGCATCGGTTGGCATGGACGTTGTTGTGAGAGTTGCCTTCTTTTATTCTTCTGTAGGATACCAATTTTCATAGACTTTGGATACTTTCCTTTCCATCACGCCTTTCACAAATCGAGCTTGTCTTGTCAAATCAACAGTCTAACCTCGACACCTCTTCTCCCTCCATAAAGCAACACCCCATCATCCACCCAATGGAAAAGGCAACTCCCACATCCACTATTCGCTCCAAACGGATTCACCTCTACCAACTGCACCTCCCCATTCCTCTTAACCACGATATCCAACGTGAACCCCCATGCCTTGAGCTCCTCCACCAAGCCTTCCCGCTGGGAAGAAACTTCAAGGATTCGCTTTAACATGTCCTCTCCAGCGGCAACAGCAGCCTCGACAGTCTTCCTGGGATTGAACTCGCTCACAGGAAAAGACCCGTGCCAGTGATACTGGCTCGCGGCCACCAGCCTCGGTTTCTCTTCTCGCGCAATGGGCGCCACGAAACAGCGAAACTCTACTCCTTCAACCATACCCTTGTCCCAGGCGTGGAGGTAGATATTCACTATCCTATTCTCTTGCACGTGAGCTTCGAAATCGCCTCTCGCGCGATTAGATGTGCAGAGACAGAGCACCAGGTCGCGAATAGATGGAATCGGCATCCTTGCTTTCTCGGCGTCTTTTGGCGAACAGTCGTTCAAGCGGATGAACCAGGCCTTTTCTGTTGATAGAAAGAGCTCTCGAGATTGTGGTAAGAGGAGAGAAGACAAATTCTCCTCGATATCGTCAATAGCGGTCTTGTTGACAAACCCAGTGATCTGGTACGAACTCTGCACACAGAGTATCTCTCGCACGAGCCACTGCGGCAGGGAAATACTGTATCTGTCTCCCTCGGCAACATGCTGGCTCTCTTGGACCAGAGCGGCAAAGTGGGAAAAGGAGTAGATGTCGCGTGGTGGTGCTGTGAGTGGTGTGTTGGGCGGAAGCAGTTCTCGCAGAGCGTCGGTTTCTAGAAGAGTGGCGGATACAGAGTTGTATCTTGGGAACGGACGTCCGGGGTCTAGGATTGAGCGAGGCATGATGGTGATGGTTGAGTCGTCGGCGCAGTGGACTGTGAGTGGTGAATCCATGTTGCAGGGTCGGGATGACTCTTAGAGTTTTTGCTCGGATGATCTGCTTCGATCAAGGAACTGACAAAAGACGATGTTTGGCAAGCAGACATCGGTCAAGAGACGGCTTTGAATTTGGTGCATCGAGTGTGGATCGTGATGAAAGTGGCTCACCTTAAACTAACTCACCATGACGAACAAACGTGCTATCCACATGGCCACGAAAAACGGTCTTTTGACAGGCATCATAACAGATGCCGTAAGAATAGCCCTTTGCGTTCCTACACAGCTATTTACAGCTTCCCTGCCTCCTCATCATCGGAGATGGAACAACTGCTTCACCCATCAACCTTGTTATTTACAAACCACGAAACCAACACCAGATCTGGCCTTCATCGCAGCTTTCTTGAGCTCTTGCTCTTCGACATCCGTCCACTTGATGGGCAGCTCGTCCCACTTCATAGTCTGGAAATCGCGTTTGTATTGCTGCTGCATGGACTGAAGACGGCGCATCTCGGTTGGATCGCCACCACCCGAATAGACGATAAAGGCAGTCTTTGGCGGTAGAGAGTCGTAGATGGCTTTGATAGATCCAGTGGTGCGCGTTACTGCGTCAGCAAGAGCAGAGGTGCTGATCCCTTGGCCTTCGGAGGCATTGTTGTCGGCCAGGGTGTTGGCGAGACGAGCAGCCGCATCGGCAGAGGTGGTACGTGTCCACCAGCCTCGAAGGGCTTCGAGCTCGCGCAGGCGTGCCCATACAAAGTCGCAACCGCCGAGAGGGATGTGCTGACCGGGAGTGTTGGCTTCTTCGGTGGTCTGAGGACCGGAGAGAACGCTTTGAACGCCAGCAACTACGTCCGCATCGCTCTCGCAAGACACTGTGCAAGTAGCGGCAGCGCCAAAACCGCGCTTCGGGTCGCCCCAGTCAACGACAGCACCTGTACGGCCAGTCTTTGGCTGCTCCTCCTGCTGCTCGTCCAACATGCCACCTTCGTCTTTCTCTTCGTCCACGCCAACACGACCGAGACGCTTGAAGATGCTCTCGCTGGTTGCTTCAGACGTACCCCAAGTCTTGCCCTTCTCGCACTTTTGCTTGACAAGATCGAGACATGCTTTGGCGTCCTCGACACTGTCGTGGCCCTGTGGACCACGGTTCTGGATCTCACGAGAGAGGTATTTTTGAGTAAGCCATTTGAGGGATGATTTCTGGGGAGGACCTTTGGGGTGGGGGTATATGAGGGTTGTGTCGACGATGAAGGGGAAGGACATGCGAAGGGCGCGGAGATCAGAGTCGAGAGAGTGACCTAGCAGGATCGTGCGAGGCGTCAGGACATGCTTTAGCTTGGCCTGTAGTTCGGCAAGGGTTTGCGTGACGGGTTCCATCATCTCTTTGGTGATGCCAGAGTATTGGGTCAGATAATCTGTCACTGTACCAGGAGGCTTGACAAGCTCGTCAAGCACAATATTGCCGTCCCAATCTATAAACGACACACGAGCAAGAGCGAACCTCTCTTCTGATGTGCTGATCATCTCGCAATCGACAGTCAAGACATTCCGGCCTTGCAGAATGCTGCCTTGCTCAATCTCGTCCGATGGCACGATAGCTTGGTCAAGCGACGAAATGTCAGGCAGGTTGATCCAGCCGTCCTCTTCTGATTGGCAGTGCTTGTGGCGCCTTGCCTTTTCAGCTGCACGCTCGGCGTCAGAGCGCAAGTAGGCGGGGTGGATGGCGTATCCGTTGTCCAAGAGTTCCTCCCTTGTTGCTAGGAATTCGGTTATGGGAGTCCTCTGGTTCTGCCATTTTGCGCCTTCTCTGGGCGGCTTGGGACCCCTGATCTTCTTCTCGTCTTTTGCTTTGGGCAGGGGCGATGTCAACAGAGCTTGTAACGGCGAGTGCATGCGGTTGAACTCTCCAGGAGTCTTGACAGGCCAGATGTGAGGGAACATGTCGGCGAAGGGCTGTAGCGGAGCAGGTAGCTTTGGCGAAACGAGCTTGACAGGGTAATAGTCATCGGGCGAAATGCTTGTCTTTGGCTTCTTGGACGGAGGTGCGTCTCCCGTGTCGGCGTCTGCCGGCTGAGGAGCGGTTTTGGCGGGCGTGTCTTGAGTGGGATCCAGGGAGATGTTGGCGTTGAACATGTCTGCTTCGAGCCCAGGCACCATGAGACAGACGACACGCTCAATGTCCTTCTTGTGGCGTACGCTGATCCATTGGGGGCCACTGCCGTCGGCGAGCAGATAGAGGACGAGATTTTGCAGGTCGGAGATTTTGACGAAGGATTGCAGACGAGCGTTGGGGGCGTGGGTGATTTGAGGGTAGATTTGGTGGACGCTTTTCTTCTGGCGCTTGGAGCTGCGATCAACAGTGGTCCACTCTCCACCGTCGTCGCTAACGCCTTGTGCAGTGGTAGCAGGCGAGTCGACGGCCTTGTTGTTCGAGTCCGGGTCGCTGTCGCCGTTGAGTCGCGAGAGGGTGGCGCCCATGCCGAGCAACTCTCTTCCTTCTTGCTGGTCAAGCTTGCGCTTCTGGCCGCGACTGTGGCTGTCTCCAGACATGATTGCGAGTTGGCACGGATGGTTTGTGTGAGAATGGTGACGTCGAGGGAGCTTTTTCGAAGAATGCGACAAGACCAGCTTGGACATGGGACAGATCTACATCTCGGATCTATCCGGACGGGCAGGAACGCTCGGGAGTCGCTTCCCGAAACGCCGCAGCTTCCCTCTACCGTTCCTGAGCAGCAACAACAAGACCAATCACATGCACGAGCTGAGACAGACATGAAAGAGTTTCGGTCGAGAACGCCGGTTCTTGTCTCTCTTCAGCATCCTTCCCAAAGCAGACGCCTCTGGAATATGTCTGAATCGCTGGTGCAAGCCACGTGCTTTCTGGAAGCTTGGCATCACGTTGGCGCGTCAGTGCGCAAAAGCGATTCCATCATCGTCGACTCTCCAAGTGTTTGTCGACCAAAGATTTCCATGTCTCAGCATAACCCATGAGAATTCTACCGCCCAACTGGGAAGGGATCCATCCCGCCTACCCCAGCAGACCGGCTCCTTTCAATGAGTCTGCCTTGACCAAAGCCCCCTTCTGGGCCGGTGGCGCCGGTGCCATCGCCGCCGTCCTTGGTTTGCTCACAAAGCGCTCGCCTGCTCAAGGTCTCAAGACCGCTGCCTGGACCACCCTTCTCTTCGGCATCCCCTCTGTCGGTATCGAACGCTACGCTGGCCACCTCATCGCCAGACCCTACCTCGAGAGCAAGGGGCTCGAACTTCCAAAGTCCAAAATCATTGATCGCCCCTTCAGCATCGATGCCGACAACTACATTCTCGCTGGTGGTCTCATAGGTCTTGGCTGTGCTGCCTCTGTGCGCAAACCATGGCGCGTCACCGGCTGGCAACGCTGGTTGGGTGCCTTCAGTTGCGGCGCCTTCGCTGGTGCATCATTCAACCAGGCCTACCATTTCAACACCTCTGCCACCCGTACAGAGACTATCGTAAGACAGCAGAACCAACGCAACATGTGGAGAGAAGACGTCAAGCGTTTCATCGAGAACAAGGCTATCCAAGACGCTGGTCTCAGCCCCGATGCCGTACAACAGCCCGGAATGACTTCAATGGCCGACATGCTCAAGAATGTCGGTGGTGCCCACAATGCAATGGTCAAGGAAATGCATGCCGCTGCCGAAAAGGCTGCCCAAGCCGAGCAAGAGGAAGACGTCGACGAACAAGACCCACAACCACACTTCAGTGAGATGCGTGAGGGAGAGCGCGTCTTCTTCCCAGAACCAAATTACAAGTGGCAGCCCGGTCCCGAAGCCGTCCAGCAGATAGAGTCGCACATCCAGAAGCTAAAGGAGAGGCGATCCCGCCTGGCAGAAGAAGCATCCATGTTATTCTACGAACTTGCTTCCAAGCAGAACGTCTTTTATCTCACCGACAAGGACGATTGGGAGAGGGAGCAGCGTCGCGTCGATGCCGAACTCATGGGACACCTGCATACTCAGACCTACCTGGAAATTTCACGACTTGATTGGTGCATCGCCGACTCGCAAAAGACAAGGCTGCAGCTCAAGGCTCTGGAGAATGGCCAACAATGGCTGCCTCAAAAAGTCGACAACCAATCAAAACCGCAACACGCCCGTCGTCTGCTCGATGACTTTGACCATGAAAACGAAGTCGCGCGTGCCGAGATGGACATGCTCTCCCAGCAGGCTGCTGACGCTCTGGGAGACCCAGGACTTGCCGCTATCGATGTGACTACCGGTAGAGTGGTCGAGGATCCCCATGCGCAGATCAAGAAGGATTTGGAGGAACTGAAGCGCGTTCAGAGGGAATCTGACATGATCCGCGAGGCTATCATAAAACTTAGAAAAGAGATGGGCGTCGAAAAGAGAGATGATTAATCTCGCTGTAATCAGGAGACCGACAACCATATTGTACATCTACCAACTATTTCATCGATTCGCGACGCTTTCGCTGCGTGTACAGGGTTCCTATCGCCGTCGGTCCACGTTGATCAACCATGTAAGGTCGATCCTCCGAGGACCATGTGAAATAGATTATTGGCTATACATAACCAGTGGTATTTGCGACATGCGTGTGCGTGCAAACTCGGCCCAAGACATCATTCACAGACGAAAACTTCTACGAATCGACTACAATGAGCATGCAATGTGACAGAAACAAGGCAAACACGGCTGCATTGCCTTGACGTGAGTACATATCGCTCCGTTGTCACATCGTCCTCCAAGGCTGAGTTTCGTGACATTGCATGAATGTCTTTCCATCGGATGGTCTTTGTTCCGAGTGGAGGAGATGAATACCGTCGAAGGATCGATCACAGAAACACAGATACGAAATGTCAAACCGTGAATCTCGCTGCTGAACTTCAAAGGCCAGCCTCGTTGACGATACAGGCGATGCAGAACACTCGAGTAGTGCGAAACTTTGTGAGCATACCAAAGTGTTCTTGTGATTACCAAGAGTAGAATTTATAGATGGTCAGACAGAGCCGAATGCGAGATGTACGAGGTACGAAGAAGAGTGTCAAGTGTCAGAAGCAAAGCTAGTTACCGATATGGTCTAGCATCGCCACCGATTTGGCCTAGGTTCGCAAGCGATGCCATTTTTCGGACGTTCCGCTGGCAGGGCAGAGAGCAATTGTTCATGATCTCGGATTCTCGGGAAGGTGCAATTAATGCTGAGCGGCCCTAAATTATAGAAAAGTAGCCAAGTGCCATGGCAAACGTTTGTAGGTTAGGCGCCGTGTTCTCTTTCACTCTTCGTCTCTCGCATTCACATCCTCATCGCTATCACAGCAACATACACCAGCTTGTGTCACGTCCAATCTCTCACTCCTTGTCGCTACCCGGATCTGCCGGCTTGCTGCAGAAAAAGATATCTGACATACGACATCAACACTGCCATGGCTATCGGAACGACCGGCTGCGTGGCGTACAACCCATTGCAAAGAACAGCATACGGATATGTGCCTTCGCTGGCTGCTGGCATTGTCTATTGCGTCCTCTTTGGATTGTCAACGATCGCGCATACCTTCCAAGCCATTAAGACAAGAGCGCTTTGGAACCTAGTCTTCGCCGTTGGTTGTCTGAGTATGTCCAATCTCTCTTCGTATCAAACGCCGCCACACAATCTCCTTGTCGTCAGCTGCGGAAGATGTTGAAACAGTACAACTGCATCACACAGAATGTATCGCCGAAGGCTTTCAAACCATCTTGTCCGGGTAGCATACTGACACTCCGCTACACGATCGTTTCGCCCCAGTGCCCTACTGCTTTATGCATCTCACAATCTGCTGTTACGATAGTCCAGTTCGCTAACTGACACTCGCAGCCGAAGTATTGGGCTGGGCTGCCCGATGCTGGTCGCACGAATGTGCTTACAATGCAAATGCCTTTCTGATGCAGATTTGCACACTGATCATCGGTAAGATCCCATGATCAAATATGCCTCAGCTTCGTGCTGACGATTTGCACAGCACCTACTTTCTTTACTGCCGGAATCTATGTCATCCTTGGACGCATGATCGCCATAGCTGGACCCGGAGTTTCACCCATCGGACCTGTCTGGTACCTCTGGATCTTCTGTACCGTTGATATCATCTCTCTTGTCATCCAGGCTGTTGGTGGTGGTTCAGCAGCCGTCGCATTCAACTCAGAGCCTCCTGGTAACACCAAGATCGGCACCAACATCATGGTTGCCGGTATCGACTTCCAACTGGCTTCGGTTGTCATCTTCAGCGTCCTCTTCTTCTTGTTTCTATACAGAGCTACCGCCAAGTTAAGCCTTCCTGCATTCAAGAACGACAGGGATATGAAACTCCTCGTTCTGGTCACCACGTTCTCTATCCTTCTTATCATCATGAGAAGTATTTATCGTACGATTGAACTCGCTGGCGGATGGACCGGACATGTCATCGAGACTGAGAGATACTTCATCGCCCTCGACGGCGCACCTATGGCGGCCCTTGTCATCGCCTTCAACATCCTGCATCCTGGTGTCCTGATCAACCGCATCATCGCTCGCAACGGTGTCCAGATTGCAGAGAAACCATCCAAAAACTCGAGCAAGCATGACACTCCCATGTCGGATGCATCTGCATGATGCTTTGCTGATACTTGCACACACGATACACATGACTTTTCTAACCATAACCTTCTGTTTTGTACATAGCGTATACCCCTTTAATCTTTTCCACGTTGCATTCTTGGGTACGCGGACGAGTGAGCTGAGTGAGCAGCAATGCCCCGGTAGACTTGACGCAAAAGCCAATCGTACTGACAGTGCTGGGCCTCACCTTGATAGCTTTTTCAAACAAAAAAATTTCCATCCTCATCTACCTGACATTTCCGCTGCGACTGAAGATCAAGTCAAAAAGACACCCTGCAACACTCACTAGCAATACAGGTCGCTTTAGAATGCTGGTCCATAACGTGCACAGTCGAGTAAGCTCCACATAACAATGCACGTCTGCGAGACCACAAGAAACAAGGAAACAAAGAACACGAGAATCGTCTTTGGGAAGAAGATTGTAGCTTGCACATACTACCACGCAGGGTCACCCTCACCAAGAAAGAAAAAGATGGGTTACATCACGCTCAGACGACCTTTGTCACTCACCACAAACCCATAGTGTCTTTCTTCTTGGTCCCTGTTTTTTTGTACCGGTACGACAAGCATGGATCCTCGGTCGAGTTGTGTGGTGCAGCGGTGGGTTGTATCACTATAGAGTATGCGCGAAATCACACAGGACACCGGGGAGGCTGTTGTCTGAATATATAGTCTGCTGTATAGACCCCATTGCCCCTTGTTCATCGACGTTGTGTTCAAGGAGTACGTCTGACAGACTTCGAGGCAGGAGAGAAGTGCTATCCAGATCACAAGGAAGAGGGAGAAGTAAAAAGTGATGTTCAGAAACAATAATGATTGTACTCGTTCTATCAGAGAGTCATGAAAGTATATCTTGTAAACTACAAATTCGTAAAAAGTGATTCGTCTTCTCAATCTCCCCCATCGTTGATAACCAAGAATAAAAGGAGAGAGGTATCTTTTGAATAGAAAAGCCAAAACGCCGAACCCAAATTTTGTGGTATACCCCGCCAAATCGTACAAGAGACAGCAAAAAAGAAGACGAGAGACAAGGAGAGAAAGCTTTTTACTTCTTCTCATTCAAGGCCTCGTCGGACTCATCTTCTTCCTTGACTTGGCCGCGCATCATGGGCGAAGGCAAGGTGGCGGGGTTCTTCTCGCCATTGCCGCGGATCATGGGGGAGATGAGGGGAGACTGAGCACCGCGGGGACCGTTCTTCGTGCGGACGAAGAAGCTGGAGATGTCGCTGTGCCAGTCCTCGTCGTCCATGACGTCGGGGTCCATGTTGTTCTCCTTCTCGGCAGCCTTGGAAGCCATGCTCTCTTCCCACTCGTGGCGCATCTCCTCGACGCGCTGTTGGTAGTCGAGCTCGGCGTCGTAGTTCTTGCCGACGCCACGGAAGCGCTCCCACACAGACAAGTGCTTGGGGTGGATGGCGACGCCGTGATACTCGTCACCCTTGCCGACGCGGATGAATGCCCAGCGACGCTCCTGCTCCTTGAGATCGAGACCGGTGGTGTCGGGGAGGAAGAGCCAGGTGACGATGGCACCAGCGAGACCGAACCACGGGACGACGTAGAACTTGGTTTGAGTGTCAATGTAGTTGTAAAGGACAGCAGCGAGGAGGGCACCGAGCTTTCCAACGGCGGCGCTGAAACCGTGAGCGGTGGCACGAATGGGAGTCGGGAAGACCTCGGCGGCAACAAGGAAAGAGACCGAGTTGGGACCGAACTGGTTGAAGAACGAAGACAGGAAGTACATGGCCTGGAAGGCGTGGACTCCAGAGGTGCTGGTGTAGTATTCGAAGTTGAAGGCGGGAACAACGAAGAGGATGAAATCGAGCAAGAAACCGACAATCTGCATCCACTTGCGGCCGTAGAGCTTGTTGTCAATCAAAAAAGAGGCGAGGTAGTAACCGCAGAGCGAAACACCGACGTTGACCAAGTTGTAGAGCCAGCCAACCATGACGGACTTGTTGCCGGGAAGCAGAACGGAAATGAACTCGGCTTGGAAGAGCTTGTTGCCGTAAAAGAAGACATCGTTGGCGAACCAGGCACCAGCGGTAGCGATGAGACGAGGGCCGAAGTGGGTAAGAGTGAGCGACAAAGACTGTGTGTCGTAGCCGGTAACGTTGGACTTCTTCTTGGCGGCAGCGAGGACCTTGGAGGCGGAGCGCATCTTGAAGGTACGGAAGTAGACGAGCCAAAGAGTTCCGACGGCAGGAATGGCGAAGGACACACGGTAAGTCCACTGGGTGGAAACCTTGGAGTAGGGAGGGTTGCCGGAACCGTGGAAGATGAGAAGGAGGAGGATCAGAATGACCTGGTTGGCAAACTGGCCCCAACCTTGCATCAAGAAGGCCGAAGTGACCTTGCGACCACGGTGGAGACGATCTTCCTTGGTCGAAACCTTTCCAGAGCCGACGGCGTTTTCCATGCCCGAAGTGGCAGTCATGGGGTATTCACCACCGACACCCACACCGTAGAAGAAGAGAGACCAGACGTAGCAGATGACCCAGCCATTCTGGGTAACGCCCCAGGAGGCAGTGAGCATGAGAAGGCCGACAAACATGATACCAGCATCCTGGATCAGACCCCAGCGACGACCGAGCCAGTCACCAATGATACCGACGAGGATCTGACCAACGATGATGCCAACAATCTCGAGGTATTCGAGAGCAGCAATCCAAGTGCCGTCACAGATGGTTTCTTGCTTCCAGCAGGCGGGAAAGGCGGCTTGGAGAAGAGGCTTGATGTTTCCGATGGAGAAGAGGACGTAACCTTCGAGGAGCAGACCCATACCAGGGATGACCATGTTGCGCATGTAGTAGCCGAGAGGGCTGAGAGGATCTCTCTTGATCATGGCCCACGTTGCGTTCCACTCCTTCTTGGCCTCGGCGTTGTTGACCTTGTTGACAAAGGCGATTCTCTTCATGATGGACATGTCGGCCCAGTATGTGCCGTTCTCGTCGTAACTGTCGTCGGGCTTGAGGATTGTCTGGAAGACGCCCTGTTCGTTCTGGCTCATGGCGTAGAGCTGCTCGGTCGCGACGTGATGGCTGTCCATGTTGGGTCCATGAGGGGCCGCGAGGCCGTAGTCACGTAATGAGGACATTTTGGTGTCGTCCTGGAACTGTAGGACTGCAGTTGTGTGATGTGCGTGACTCGAAGTAGGTGAAGCGTCAATGGGCTTCCCTTAAAAAGATATGCTTTGAGCTAATGGATGGCGAGTGATGACGGATGTGCAGGCGGCAGAGTTTCTTTTGCGAAGCCTGGGGGCGTTACTGGTCGAGTGCTTGCAAGGACCGGCAGCTGCACGAGGTGCGTGTGGAAGAATCGACTGGAGTAGGATGCACGATGCCGTACTTGAGGAAAACAGAGGTGGGTACGAATTGCGTGAGGTACCGGAATAGACGGAACCCTCGACGGAGAACGTGCAACACAGCGAAACGTGAGTGGTCGGAGGGAAGAGAGAAAGCACGGCGGTCATCTGCATTTGTAGGAAAACCAGCTCATACATGTCAGGCCGCGGATGATGTCCGAGCACCCTACACCCGTGCTCCAATTTTTTTCCTCATCGCCAGAACGCTCGCCTACCACGTACCACTGGAGGGCACGCGAGCACTTGCCAACTCCAGCTGCCCAAAGCGCCCTGTCTGGTGGGCCGAACAAGCGCCAAACAACCCAGCGACCATTGAAAAATCGGGGCATCAGAAGCGGCCGTGGGGCAATCGCGTTGAATTCTAACGACAAAGCGGGAATCAAAGTCAGCTTGTGCTGGCAAATCCATGTCGGCCTTACACCGCCAAACTCCGACATGCTCTCTCGCCTCGACCAAAAGTCGTTTTCGAATGCTTTTTTCGAGAAGGATTATGATGCGAATAAGCGTTTGCTGCCGATGCCAAAAAGCTTTGCCAATGACGAAAACAAGAACGACCGCCGTGCCTTCCGCAAGCCTCAACTGCCAAGTGAGTTGAGAAAGTCGGTTTTTGAGGTTGAAGGACAGAGGTTGAGATCAGCCAATGAGAAGACGCTGTGCCCACAACGTGCTCGAGTCCTTGGCCGGGAGGGCTTCCAGGCCCTGCATGTGGCGTGGGGTCTGGCGCAGCGCCGATCATTCTCCCGGAGACATCATCCCTTCTTCTTTTTTTGCTTCCAGACGAGCAACGACGACCATCTTTAGCGATCTTGACAATTGTCTTTCTCGATCTTGACTCGTGCGTGTGTTGCGAATCTCGGTCCCTATCATACCGTTTTTATCATCCGTCAATGCTATCACACAACGTCGTCTACGCCCTTAGGTGTCTATCATAGTGAACGCGAACGCATGGAGGACGAACGCTCGGTCAGCTCCGCCTAATATATGGTAATCCCGGGGCCTCCCTAGTGAGATTGAGGGGAAACGATTTGGTGCTCGGCAGGTCAAACTCTGAGGCTTCAGTGACATCCTCACTCGGGCTCCATTTGCTGACCTTTGAAATTGATATCCACCTCGATGCAGAGAAGGATGGTGGTTTTGGTTGAGCTTCCACTCTTCATCTCGCATGTCGCAGACTTGGGGCAACAGCGACATGCTTAGACGAGCATTTTCCTGGCTGGAGTACGAACTATCTGTTGGAGGTAAAGTGTGTTCAGTTGGAACGGTCCGAAAACTTACCCAACAGTAGCCCACGTGTTTTGTATGCTCGGCACGTGTCGTCTGCCATGGAGTCGTGGACAGATTCCTTCTGCCATCGTCCGGCAAAACCGGCACGAGCTACAGAAGACACGGTACAGTATGCTCTTCGTAGCAGACGGGCGAGGCATGAGTATGTATCAAATCCTCATGTGATCCGATTCTGTGAGGATCGGGTTGGCGAGTCGATCAACCAACTATGCGAGATGCCGAGGGCTTTGCAAGAACACGTCCAAATCATCTGCCGGCTGGGGCGTTCGAAGGCGTGCGTGGCTCTCCAGCAGGTGTTTAGGGTCTGGAGCACCTGTACATTCCTCTTCCTGCTTCACTCGCAGCATGCACGATACCGCACTCATCTCGACGTATTAACATCCCATGGCAGAGATCATCACATCTTCATGACGTTGTTCATAGCCGCGCGAAGGATGTATTCTCTTCGTCATCCAGCAGGTCTCGAGATGTCATGTTGCAGGTGTTGGACCCTCGGAAGCCAATAACAAGCCTGGAAACGCCCACTTGTTTGGGCTGAAGAACAAGCCTTCGAAGGAAGCAACCCACACATTTTTCCATGCGGGAAGCCATCAATACAAGGCTTGACGATTAATCGACACGGCGCCGAGAACCTTATCTTCGACCAGTCAATCACTCCTTGGGCCCTCCTTGGTATGAGGAAGACAAGCAATGCCGCACGTATGGGTGCTGTCAGTGGCGGTAAGAGGCGCCCGGTAAGCGGCAGGAGCGGTAACGTAGGTCAGTCTGGCTGTTTGGTGCTTCTTTCGACTTCACTTCATCATCTGCCGCTTGGTGAACATCTCTTCGAGCCTCTTATGTTGAGTCCGAATGCCCAACCTCGCTTACGCAGTGCCCAGGGGGGACGTACGCGTAATGTTGATTGTGTCAGCCGTGCTTTTGTATTAGGGGCGACATCTCGACTCCTCGGTTGGCTTTGTCAGGGTCTTGTTACATATGACCGATGACCGAAACATTCCAGTTGGAATGTGGACTGCTCTTCGAAAAACAGTCTGTTTCTCGACAAGGTGTTCCAAGCCAACTACTCGACTAGGTGATGTTCGATTTTTTTCCCTTGACGTGTGTCTTTGCATGTCGTGAATAATCATGAAGATTCAGTCGTGATCACATTTGCACAATGCTTTGGTGTAGGGTCTTCGACATAGTAGGTATTACCTTGCTCGCATCAGTCATCGAATACTACCACCTTTCGTGCAACACATCATATCTTTCTTCCTTGCTTGGTTGTCTCTTCTTCCCCCAACCCATCTCAACCCTCGACTGAGGTGCTAGATGAACCGCTTTCCCTGGCGATGGGAACAACAACAACAACCCTGTTATCATATCCCGACGTCCAAGAAAGCAACATGACCGTCTTGACCACTGCACGCCTGCGCGAACGCGGCTACTGCAGTTTTCCATTTTCGAGAGTGTGATATTCATCTTTTTCTTGTGAGAGCCTGCTCAGCGAGGTTGGCAATCGGAGCAGCGCCTGCCGGGTCATGTCCCCCCCTTCCTCGCCATTTTCTTCTCCTCTTTGACTCTTCAGGCCTTCTTGCTGTCAGCGGCGGCTGTGCTTTCCGCATCCGCAACGGAAGAGAGCATCTCGGTCTCTTCTTCGGAGTTTAGGGCCTCCTTCTTGATCCGAGTAGTGTCGACAGAGTGCGCAAGTGTCTCTCTGCCCTTTCCAGCAACCGCGATACAGCAAAAACATTCACTTTGACCAAAAACAATCAAAAACCCATACTAGCTACATCAGCTAGTCT